>JAGKTI010000878.1:0-17394 GCA_018397915.1 Birgus latro
CAAAAGCAAGTGACGAAGCACACGCGATAAATTCCTTGGGCTAACTTCCTGTTGTGTTGGTCTGCCTGGGAAAGTTAAAATCATTATAATTTGTGGTATCATTTTTTCCTCATTTATTTTCTCATCACATCCATCCACCTTTCATCCTGCCGTCCACCATCCTCCTTTTGGTGGATAGGGAGGGAGGTAAATATCAGGGTGTCATTATAATCCTCACAGAATTATCTCACATAATTAATACGTCCATATTACTTCTTGCTGCAGTAGAGGGGGTCCTTCACGTGGTGGCGCTGATATACAGTGGTCAGGAGGCTATTATGCTTGGCTACACATGCCTCCCATTGCTCCTTCCCTATCCCTTGAAAGGAAGATAGTGGGCTGCAGGGAGGGAGGTAATATCAGCCTGCAGTCCACTGGGTTCACACTTCAAATGAGCCTAGGTCCACACAACAAAAACAACGACGACAACAACAACAGCTGCAACAACAATGACAACAACAACAGCAGCAACAACGACAACAGAGCAACAGCAATGACAACAACAACATTGGCATCTCCCTCAAGTCTTCCCTCTTTACCTTTATAAAGGAAAATGTGTGTGTGTGTGTGTGTGTGTGTGTGTGTGTGTGTGTGTGTGTGTGTGTGTGTGTGGTCGCCAGGGAACCAAACCAGTCGGTATTTCCACCAAAGGAATGTTCATTGCATTCAGTTTATCTCAAATACCAGGATGGTGATGATGACGATGATGATGATGATTATGGTGGTGGTGGTGATAACTAGAGGGGCACTCAGTGGAGCGCATCTCCCCGACAACGGCAAAGTAATTTTCAAACCACTCTTCACAGTGGGTTAGGTTTTCTCATCACTGATTAGGGTTTCACAAAAAAAAAATGTTTTCCGGATCCAGAATCTGTAATACGATCCGGATCGGTCCCAAAAGTCAATCGATTGTTCCCTGAGACATGGGCTAAAACTTGGTTCAAATCTCCATTATAGTTTTGAGTAATCCTGCTAACAAACAAACTAACTAACAAACAAACAGGTGTGAAAACATACTCTCCTTGTTGGAGAGAATGATGACGACGACGATAATAACGAAAAAAAAGTCATTCATCCAAAAAATCAAAATAAAACCATTAACAGAAGCCAATATTTAAATAGAGAAGGAAATACGCCAAGCGGTGATGTCATAAAAAAAAAATAACAGTTGCTCAAAGACACAGTAATGGACAGGATTTCCCAAGGAGCTGCGAGGCTGTATATAATTTCCTTTAGCTCCTACGAGGGTTATTATATTTATCCGTGGCATCAGTCGCTGCTAGAAATTTGTTACGGTTTCTCACAGGGCGGGATTAGCAGTTAGGATGACGTATGTGTTAGGAGTTAGGAAGTAGGAGTGCCTGGGAGTTTGCTTTGGTGAGCTTAGGAGTATGAAATCGTACTGTAATTATCTAAAAACCTATCTATCCATCTATCTATTTATTTATCTATCTATTTGTCTATCTGTTTACCTATCTATCTGTCTATCTACCTCTTTCCCCGTTCTATTCCCACAGTCAACAAAATGACAGTGATTAAAAATTGTTTAGATACATTACGATAGAAATAAATGCAGAAAGACAGACAGATAAACAGAGAACGATAGATAGACAGACAGATAGTTAGATAGATAGACAGACGGACAGACATATGCACAGACAGATAGATAAACACATTAAAAGATTATTCTCCTCACCAAACCAAAACAGTTTAGTTCACACATCTATGTGGGTGTTTTTAGGAAGAGACAGGGAGAGAGAGAGAGAAACTGAATAAACGGATACATGAAGAGACAAATGGATAGAAATGGACAGAGATGGCTAGCCATACAGACAGACAGACAGACAGGCAGACAGACAGACGGATAGGTAGACAGAGAGAGACGGGTGTACACACAGACAGATAAATGAATGGACGGCTGGATAGATAGAAGGCTGGGATGATGGATGTAGTGAGAGAGAGACATCACCTGGACAGATAAGAACAGGATAGTATTAATATTCTATCACCACAACACAGTCATTCTCTCTCTCTCTCTCTCTCTCTCTATTCCTTTCTTTCTTTCTCTCTCTCATTACGTGGATTTCTGCCTGTTCCCAGACACTAGTATCCTCTCTCTCGCTCTCAGCCACTCCCTTCCTCTCTTTCGCACCCTCCCCCACACACACCCCCCCCCCCCCCCCCCCCCCCTCTCTCTCTACTAATGGACCTGCGTTGACAGCCACATCGTTCGTCAGCAAAAATCCGTATACATAAACAGATCCGGCACAGTTCCTTGCTATAGCTTTTATTATTATTATTATTAATGTTATTATTATTATTATTATTAATCCATATTATTATTATTATAAAAATCTGGTGGTTTAGTGGGTAATTAAGGCGCTCCGGCTGGATCGAGCCTGTGTAGGTTAATATCCGAGGGATGGTTGGGGTTTATTGCTCATGTAATGCCACTCAGGGATAAGTGAGGTTGGTTACTCGCATCTTAAATATCAGGACCATCTTGCCTAGCCCCGGGCTCCTAAGCTCTTCATGGGGCAACGCAGGATTAGATGATGTATGTACGTATGTATGTATGTATTATTATTACTACTACTGCTATTTTCCTCTTCAGAAATGCATTATATCCGTGATCATATATTTCCTCGTATCATACTGACCTTTTTAACAAAAACGTTTGAGTTTAGTTGCCAAAGAAGAGAGGATAGTTGAGGATTCGTCTCTCTCTCTCTGTCGTCTTCCTTCACTTCTTCCCTCCTTCTTCAACTAATGATCTCTCTATCTCGTTACTCTCTTTTTCTCTCTCTCTGTCGGTCTCTCTCTCTCCCTGCCCCTTGACCTAAATAAGTCTGAGTGTTTTATGCAGAGCGAGTGAGGTTATTTCAATGTTAGCCTAGTCTGTCTGCCTGCCTGTCTCTGTCTCCCTGTGTATCTTTATCCCATCTGTGTTTCACCTCACCTATCTATCTGTCTATTTATCTATCTACTGGTATATCCATTGTTTTTGCTCTTCCGGTTTATCTATCTATCCATATGTCTATTTACCTACTCTCTCTCTCTCTCTCTCTCTCTCTCTCTCACACACACACACACACACACACACACACGTCACATGCCATTATAACACAAGACATCTTATTCACCCTCCACACATACGCACACGCACACACACATATTCTCTCTCTCTCAAACAAGCGGCAGTGGGCAGCAAAATAAAATAATAAATATACAATGGCCCCGGCACGTGTCGACATCAGCTAGCAGTGAACACGTGACAAACAGCTGATTGATGTAAACACATGATACCACCCTTTTTGGCTGACGTCACTTGTGGACACAGATGTCTAAGTGCTACTACCCATGATATTTACCAGAGAGAGAGAGAGAGAGAGAGAGAGAGAGAGAGAGAGAGAGAGAGAAAAGTACTTTATGGTAGGCATCAATTAAAATCCAGAAATTATGTCTTTAGGTCTAAACAAAAATAAACAGCACTTGCTTCTCCCACACACACACACACACAAGCTAGACCCAATGAAAAGCATTAATGTCATCTATATTTCCAAGCACACACAAACACACGCAAACGCACACAGACGCAGGCACGTGCACTCAACTCGGCGGCTTTGAGTGCGATAAAAAGCGTGCGAACTAGAAGCTCGTTTGACTAGACGCTCGTGTAACGTCAGAACCAAAACAAACCTAGCCTGTGACGTCAGCAAGAGGGGCGGGGACTATCGTATGACAATAGCTCCTTAATGAATTATGAAGCTCGGGGTTATAATCATTACCAGTAGTAAGTAGTACAGTAGTAGTAGTAATAATTAGTTCATCTACTCTTTTCAATCTACCTTTGCCTCGACTTTTTCTCTCCACCTTGAATATTGAGCTGTAACAAGAGATTAACACTAGAATATGCTCCTAGTCACGAAGTTCCATAGAAAGGTTGCAAAGTTATAGTACAGTCTTAATCCTGTCATTGCAATACGTGAATTAAGCTGCAAAAGGACGAAAATCTTGAACAATTAAGGTGAACGAACTATAGTCATGAAGAAGTGCTACAGAAAGGAATTTGTAGAATAAACAGTGGGTTGCAGGTGGTGATGCTATCTGAGGTTTGGGACTGGGATGCTTAGAGAGAGAGAGAGAGAGAGAGAGAGAGAGAGAGAGAGAGAGAGAGAGACGACCTCCCGCTTTTCTCTACCTTTTTATATTTTTCCCAAAACTTTCTATTTTCTTTTACTTTAAATGTATATTTCTCCCTCCCTCTTCATTCCCTGCTTTCCTAGTATTTTCTCCTCTCTCTCTCTCTCTCTCTCTCTCTCTCTCTCTCTCTCTCTCTCTCTCTCTCTCTCTCTCTCTCTCTCTCTCTAAATCAGCACATGAGGTCAGAGTTCCACCACACACAAGTATAAGATATTGGCTCAACAAAACGCAGCCAGATCTCAACTTTATCTAAATTGATGCCAGCTGCGTTCCTTAGGGCGCATTGTGGGTAGCATTTGTAGTTACTGGTGCATTGTGGGAAATAATGGCGTCACGTCTACTCATTCTCCTTTCTCGGCGCTCTTTTTAATCATTCTGTATCTATGTCAACACTCGCTATACTCCTTTTACCTCAACCTGCCCCAGTTCTTCGACTTTTCGCAGCTTATTTCGCCTATAGTGACCATATAAATCAATACAACAGCTCTAAATCCCATCCTCGTGACAAGCATCATATTCCAGTGCTAATGTATTAAGAAAATTGGGTCAGGTTAAGGTGATAATACAGTAGGTTGAACGCCCCGGCTGGAGGGAAGGTGTTGCAATGTACACGAGTTTGATTCCCAGGAGGTGACTGAAGGTTTTTACTCGATAATTTAATGCCACCAAGGGAGGCAGCCTGGTCATCCACCTCTCTTTCAGTATAGCGATGTTTTGTTTTATTTTATTTTGATAAGGTTAGATATAGCCTTCTCTCTCTCCCTCCCTCCCACTCTTTCTCGGGTCCTGTTCTTAACGAGTATTAAGGCCAGACCACCTCAAACCAGACCACCTCGAAAGGACCCCTCTCCCTTCTTTCTCTCTGCAGGAAAGCCCTGACCTCTTCACATCCCGCTGACCCCTAGACACTCCCCTCACCCCGACCCTTACAAGATCAGTCCATCTCTTGATCTGTGGCACTGTCTGCCTGTCTATCTAGCAGTCCATCTATCTATCTATTTGTCTATCTATCCATCTGTCTATTTGTCTGTCTTTCCTTCATCACTCACTTTATCAAATCGATCTTTCGTTATTTCCGATTTCTTTCATTCCCTCAAAGCGTTTTTTTTTTCTCTCTCTCTAATTGGGTGAAGTGCGTCCCAGCGCTGGTGTGACGCATGACGCTATTGCTTTTTTAAGGCTGTTACTATGAGGGTCCTACAGTCGGGTCTTCATTCTCTCTCTCTCTCTCTCTCTCTCTCTCTCTCTCTCTCTCTCTCGTCTGGATTTATGCATCAGAAATGTGGTGGACACAAAGCACGTTTTGTAAAAAAAAAAAAAAGATTTTGTATTTTTCCTACAATTCCAAACTAATGGGACATCCTGTATGTCGATATTAACTATAAACTGGAACGATCTTAGCAAGAGAATTCCTCTTTCTCATCAGATGATTTCTTTGACGGTCTTACATAATCAATTAATTCTACGGTTTTAGTCTGCTCTGTTACACACTGCCGGAGAGAGCATACCACCGCCAACGACGATAAAATTTTTGGGTGATTCCTGTATCCTGATCTGGTTCCACCTCAAAATCTATTCAACTCTTCTTTTACCCACTACCCACCTATCCACCAGGTATAATTGAAATCGGACAACTTTCTTATATATCTTGCATACAAAACAAAAAGAAATAGTTGAACATATAACCTCCGTCCAACTTAGCAGGCGGAGGTACAGCATGTAAGAACAGAGTGAGGCGTTGTGTGTGTGTGTGTGTGTGTGTGTGTGTGTGTGTTTCAGTTTTGTGTAGGTATTTCCACTGGAAGTACGTCAATAGTCAAAACCACCGCCGAACCTCAAATGTAAACAACAAGGATGGCCGCCCAAGGTAACCATAACAACGCCAAACTCTGATGTGGGGACGGATTCTCCATGGTTTTAGATTTCGTAACGCCTCTTCCTTAGTGATTTATTCAACACATTCCGTCCCAATAACGTCTTGTATAACACCTATTCCTCTACGATTTCGTCACACCTCTCCCTTAATGATTTATTCTACACATGACACCTCAGTATGTTATTGATACAAACTATGTCAATACCAAACCCATATAAAAGACATACTCGACAATATTAAAATGTATTATGCAGAACAAGTAGCTCATGAAAAGGTGCTACGATACCTCCTAATGTTTACAGACTGCTCCAGTTACAAGGGTGGAATGAGTCTCCTTGGTTACTATTCATATCAAACTCTCCAGTCTGACTACATTTGGTCATCAACCAGGCTGAAGTGGGTTAGGGATCTGTTACGTTAATCGCACGATAGTAACCAAGGAGATTTATTCCTATGTTGAAGAAAATCGCCTGCAGATAGCAAGAACAACTTATAATCTTCTCGCCTAAACGAGCTCAAAATTCTTCCCACAGAACTTCTTCGTGACTAGCAGATTTTCGTCCTTTGCGGTTCACGTAACTCGCGACATAATAATAATAATGGTATGGCTTCACATCCATTCCATCGCACATATTTGTGATCAGCAGATTTTCACCCACACCCGGTGTATTTCACGCAACTCAGTGGCATGAATCTAAATCCTTCCCACTGTACTTCGTGACTAGCGGATTTTTCGTCTATTTGCGGCTGATTTCACGTAGCTCAGTAGCTAAAATAAAAATAATACTATAGCTCTGCGTCCTTCTCAAAACAGTTCTTCGCGGCAAGCATCATATTCTAGCTTTAATATATCGTTAAACTAGTGAGAGCAGTTATATGGATTCATGGTCTTACGAACGCATATCGATGCTACAAGTAACCATGGCAACGGCAGACGCCGAAAATGTAAACAACAAAGATGGCCGCCGAGGATTACCATGGCAACGGGAAAACATGGCCGCCGCATGACAATGGGCGGAGCCAAAAATGTAAACAACAATGGCCGCCGCGGGTTACCATGGGAACCAAGAGACGCTACGACGCCGCAACCAAAACAAAACAAAATCATTCGTCCTCCAACATCAATGTAGGTAGGTAGTCTCATTTTAAAAATCTTATCAGGCGTTTATTTGTGCTCCTTATCAGCCTGAGCTCGGGATACGGGAGAGGTAGAAGGCTAATCTATGCTGAGATGAGGTGTTGACGTAAGTGATATGATTGGTGGGGGCCGTGAGCGCATGGGCTTGAGATTTCGTAATACTTTTCTCCTGGCGATTTATTCTGCACAGTACTGTTCAATATCGGCTTATATTACTGATACAGACTACGACGATTACAAAACGATACTAATAACGCACAAAGACAATGTCAAAATGTAATATGCAAAACAAGTCGCTAATGAAGAGGTGCTACAGAGCCTCCTGTGGTACTAAGAATCCGCCATTATTCTCGGTGACAAGTAATTTCTGTGAAACTTCTACCACAGCGACATATTTACCCTTTTACACGTTAACCCCTTCAATCTAGCCCCCACCTCCTCCTGGATATCTCCAGACGATTTTTTTTTCATCTTTCAGGGAGACTTTTCGAACTGGAGGGGTTAGATACAGCCTTGATTAACCTCTTCACTATATGATCTATTCCCAGTGCT
This sequence comes from Birgus latro, assembly GCA_018397915.1. Classification (NCBI taxonomy): domain Eukaryota; kingdom Metazoa; phylum Arthropoda; class Malacostraca; order Decapoda; family Coenobitidae; genus Birgus; species Birgus latro. Next base: position 7,809 of record JAGKTI010000878.1, read on the forward strand.
AGTGGATAAATGTGGCTAGTAACCAAGGTCTCGTTCCCCTCATAGAATTTCACTCAACCATGGCTTCATATTCAACTTGTGTGAATCGCACAGTTCCATCAGATGAAAAAAAAAATCGATTATAATGCACAGGAGCTTATTCCACCCACTACACTTACCTTTTTTTTTTTTTTCAATATTAATCTTGCTAGTTTTTTTTCACATAAACTTGGCCTTGATTTTCGTCCTTCTGAAGCTTATTTCACTAAGATACGTGGCACAATAAGATACTACTACGGCTCTAAATCCTTTCCATAGCACTTCGTGACTAGAACCATACGCTAGTGTTAACCTCTTGTTACAACTCAGCTTTCAAGATGGAGATGGCAATTTTACGTCAAGTTAGAGTAAACAGAGTATAGCAATGGAGTGAATGAAGTCTGACTAAAACAAAAAAGATTCATTCCCACCTCATAACAACTTAATATTCAAACTGTGATAGTGATTCAGTCCCGTCAAGTGAAAACATGTCGAGTGTAGTGGTCAATGAAGAAACGCTAGGTCAGGATATTTTTATACATAATTACTACCGTTTTTCACCCCTCTCTCACCCAACCTCTCTCATCCCACTCTCTTCTCTTTCTCCCCCTCCCCATCCTCTTCTCCCCCCTTCCTTCCTCCCTTTCCCCACTCTCTCCTCCCTCTTCCCTTCCTCCCTCTCCCCACCCTCTCTCTTCCTCACCTAGGCCTCCCTCTCACCCATTTACTCCACATACACCCAAAATAACCTTCTTCGTTTGGTTAATTGTGGGTTATTTTGTTATTATCTAGTATTTGACCTGGTTTCAAGGCTTTACCTGCCATGACGTCATAAAACACACACACTCATGCTTTTCACCTCCGCAAGTACAAGGGTTTAAGGAATCCCCCGAGCTAGACCTTACAATGAGATCATATAGCCCCGCTTGGTAACATACGGAGGGCGCTACCCCTCCCGACACGGTAGTCCCTGACGCGGCTCGAACTCGCGACCCCCCGGTCCCGAGCTCGATGCTCTACCTCTGAACCACCGTGCCCCCCTCCACAAGTACAGAACTCTTCTCTCTCTCTCTCTCTCTCTCTCTCGCCATACCTACAGTTTTTCCCCTAATGCTGAGCCAATGAAGTTTTGAACCTGACAGATAACACCACATTCTGGTAACACAGGAGGCTTCGTAGCGCGTCTTCCTTAGCGATTTATTTTGGATATTACACATTATATATCATTCTGCCGTACGCTATTTATAGTATTATTATACTGACATCAATATGCATCAATAATATAGTCGAAGACACTGGAGAGAAATGTGCAGAATAAACTGCCAAGGAAGAAGTGTTACGTACGGTCTCCCCAAGCCACATGGAAGAACCAGTGTCATATATACTCACCCCATGCAGAGCGGTAGTACCGTAGTAGCGGTTGAACGCGTACCGTCACAAATGTAAGCAAACATTACACCCGAACTGTAACAAAAGTACACTATCTCTCAGTATTGTTCATCAATCATCATAACAATCAACATCATCATCATTATTGCAATCAACATCATCATCATAATTACAATGAACATCATCAACACGACCTGCAACAAATATATATATATATATATATATATATATATATATTTCAAAACCATTCATCATCATCACGACTGGCAAAATGTATCTCAAATTCTTCATCATAATCACCATTACTATCACCGTCATCACAACCTGAAACAGCTATTCCCACAAAACTCTTCACCAACACAATCTACCAGAATATAAAAACAAAAATATCAACACTTCAAGGTAAATTTTCGTATTAACACCCAACTCCCAAAGAAGCTTAAAATTATATTTTTCCGAAGGATTTTAGTGTTTTTCGTTTGAATTTGATAATCATTTCTTTCGGATATCACTTTTTTTTGCGGTCTTCCCCCCCCCCCCCCACACAAGAATAATGGGGGACCTGTGGGAAAGCGGGGTTTTGGGTGGGGGAAACACGCAAAAACGAGTAATTTCCGACTGAAACTGGCATCAAATTCAAACGAAAAACACTAAAATCCATCGGAAAAATATTATTTAAAGCTTCTCAGGGAGTTCGTGTTTCCTAACTGGGGGACTTTGCCCCCCAGACCTCCTCTGACAATAACCAAACCTCCCTAACTGGGTGTGAATACGAAATAATGCCTTTACCAACCAGTTGACAGTTCCTAATCTTCATCTGAAGAGTCGTCTGTAGTTGTAACGGTAGGTGGTGACACCGCCACACTTTCTGATCCTCATGAAAAATGAGACTTTTGCCATGAGTTGGGCACTTTGGTGCTGTTGATGGTAAAATACCATGTGATCGCACAAAGGCTACAGCTTTATCTTCTTGCTGGTAGAACTGTGAAACAGCAAATTTTGCAGCCTTCACAGTTCATAGCTGGAACGAACTGACTTTCAAATTCTGCGGGCCCTAGCGCAGGTATTATTTCGTATTTACACCCAACTCACTGACAAGAAAATGGGCTAACTCTTTTCTTCTATGGCACTTCCGTCGTAAATCAACCGTTGATGAGTTATGTAACTTCTATACACTGTTAAACTCTTTAATGATGTTGGAGAGGGCTGCCTTCAAGTGGTGGCACCAGTGTGAGTGACTTCTCTACTTGATTATGCAAAAGTTCCTCAACTCCCTCCCTATCCCCTCAAAGAATGGTAGATTGCAGGGTAAGGATAACTTGTCCGGCAGTCCACTGGGGTCACGATTAAGCCTGGGGTTGCAACTAACTTAAACTACTACTTCAACTGTCACTGGTCTTCTCTCTAATTCCCCCTGTCTCTTCTCACCTTCAGACACCACCATGCCTCCCCTCAAGCCCTTGCCTGCTCTCAAATGCCTCTGTGTGGACGCCGTAGCCTCTTTGTTAACGTTTTCCTTCGTCAAAGCAGCCGGAGGCGGATTGTCAAGAACCGCGAAAAAGTTGAGCGGGAAAACCAAAAAATCCAAAAAAATGGTGAGTGATGGGCGAGAAATATATTAAATAAATAAATACGTACACTGAAGTCTATTGATTGGATGTCAATACAAACCACATAATTTCAAAAGAATGTTACAATGTTATTTGGTGACTCGTTCTTATACTGATTATAATGCTGTCATCTATTATCTTTACCTGCCATTTACTCTCTTCTCCTTTCACCACGTCTCACCTATCTCCCATTCCCTCCATTTCTCTCCTGTCCTTTGAGCGATAGCTGCAAAACTATATAGGCTATTTATTTTTTCACCATACAGGTTAACAAGCCGGAACATAACATTTAAAATCAGTTTCTGTCTTCCTGTTCATTCCCGTTCTTCATCCTTCCCTCTCTCTGATTTCCCTCCATTCCAGAAAAGCCACCTCCTTAAGAGGGTAATACTCTCTTTCCCTTCTAGAAATAGCAAGTCAGTATATAACATTTTGATCTGGCTTTCTCTTCATTCCTTTTACCGAGAAAAATGACACTTCAGCCCTTGGACATCTTTATTAAATTCTTTTTATCAATAGATTTTATTTTGCTTTGATTTTCTTCAAATTCTAAGCTCCAGATATAGCCTTCCATAACTCTTTCAGTGCTATCTTCACAATAATCTGGTAGCATCAAATAGGAAAAGGGTGACATCTTCAGATTGGAGGATCTTAAGAAATGAGTGAGGTGCTGACAAGACTACACATGGCACTGTCATCCCGAGTGGAGCTGCTTCAGGTGCTGACAAGACTACACATGACACTGTCATCCCGAGTGGAGCTGCTTCAGCATCCACCCTGAAGCTAAACCTCCTCATATTTCCCTGGTGAGGTGCTGTGTACCATGCGAGGTACCAGATTCTTACATGGTGTATGTACTGTACTGTACCTGTAGGACAGCCCCACAAAAGCAGATGCTTACCTTTACTTGATGAGTCTGCTCAGCGAGTCTGGCCAATGGGGAACAACAGCAGCAGCAAAATAAAGCATATTTACAACCTCTTTTTCTCCCACAGACCACCAAACCAGCAGATGGCATTTTAGCAACCAGTGAAAGCTGTCATATTTCTCACATTTAGCATTATATTTCTCCTTATTCCCATTTCCTTTCCTACTACTACTAATACATCTTTAGGTATAACATATATATATATATATATATATATAAAAGGAATATTTAAATTTTTTCCCTCCCATAGGTCAGCAAACCAGCAGATGGCATTTTAGTAACCAACGGAAGCTGCCACATCCCTCGCGTCCAACACTACATTGGTCAGGCAGTTCCCAAAGACTGTCGGGAGAGACTGTTTCACTGCGTGTTCCTCCATGTGGCCGAGGCAATGACCAGGAGTACGAGGGTGAAGTTCGGCCTGCGCGTGGAGAAACTCGGCCAGGCATTGAGCTATAGCCTAGCCACTCTCTTTGATTCTAATATAACCAAGCTTGATCTGACTTCACTGATGCACCACACCATGAAGTGGGTCTCGACATGCAAGCTCAATAACCGTGACCCCAAGGAGACCAGTGAAATTGACAATATTAAAGTTGAGAACATGTTGATTCGGACCTTTGGCAAACATGCACAGAAATTAGCTGGCCTGAATGCCATTATATGGCCACATTTTGTTTCTGGTGAGGTTATACGAATTATCGGGCGGCACTGCACAAATCTACGAAGGCTCGAGCTTGCATGTACATGCGATGCTTCCTCTGCTATGAACGATGTTAAAGAAGACCCAAATTTTGCCAAAAGGGAAAGGGAGCTGGTTGCATCACTTGGAGCAATATACGACAGGGTGCCAGGCGATTTCACTGGGTCAAAGCCAACTGGATGCACCCGCTTGCAAGTTTTAGTTCTCCCACGTTTGGATGATGAGGATGGAAGTCTAGCTAAACACATCGCAAGCGCTCTTTGCTCCTTACGCGAGCTTGAGGAGGTAATTGGGGTACCTATGCTAGTCAGTCTGGACATGTTGAAATCTCAGCGAGGTCAGCCATCAAAATTAAACCTCAAACTACTCAGTGACATTGACACTTATAACAGGCGAAGATATCCTGACCTGTCCTACCTGACCAGCCTACTTCCCCGCCTGGAAAATCTTGAGCTAATAGCATCTGAGCCAATCACAAAAGGTGTAACGGAGGCATTCGTTGGCGTCAAAAATTTAAAGATAGCACAAACGAATTTCCACCTCAACTTCCGCAGCTTCAAAAACCTAGACACTTTGGATATAAATCTAGAGTTTCAAATTGCATGGCCTATTCTGACTGCACTGAGTAAGAGTCGAATTCCACTAATGGATCTTACGGTTCGGCACTCCACGTTTCAGATGGGCCAGGAGCAGGAGAGCACTTCAATGAAACTCCCATCTCTAAAGTCCCTCACCCTGGTACGTTCAAGTTTCATCGAGTACAATGCTTTAAAAAATGTTGCTGCTGCGGCACCAAACCTCTCATCTCTGGCCATAACCCTAACAGATGACCGGAACTACACTGTGGATGAATTCACAGATGATTTGGTCTATGTTTTATCTGGACTCTTGCGAAACCTGACCAGCTTCACAGCCGAATGCCAATATAAGACAAATCTTTACAACCAGCCCAACTGCCTCTTAACAATGACTTCTGTAAACACCCTTTTGGCCAACTGTCTTAAGCTAACTTTCCTTGGACATTTGGATGTGTGGAGTTTGGACGACAGGGATGTGAATGAGCTGAATGAGAGGGTTAAGACAAATAACTGGGACCTACAAGTGGTATAAAAATATCATTTGTACACATTTTCTTCCTCTTACGACTTTTTCAACTGAATACAACTTTCTGGCTTTATTAGTAGTAGTTGCTGTAGCTCCACACTCATTTGAAATATGAACTCAGTGGACTGCAGACTAAAGTTGCCCTCCTGCTAGTCCACTGCCCTCCTTTGGAGGACAGGGAGGGAAGTGAGGGACATTTATAAAACCAGGCAGAAGAGCTAAACCAAAGAAGTGTGTTTTCTTTGATTAAGCAGAAACGTAATACAGTATTATACACTCAGTCAAAAAAGCATCATGCAGGAGGGATTTGACGATATTCTGAATGATCATTGCAACTTGAGATGTCCGAAGAATAATAATCAGTTTGCAACTGAAAGTGTATAAAATTATATTTCCTATGAACTGGACAGAAAATGTTACAAGCATATGATAAATAAAGCTGGGCTACTCTTGGTGGGTACAACCAATGGCTATTTTGCAGTATCCATCATTTGTGGTGTCAGATTATTTCAAGCAGAATGTCTATCTATTGCCAGACGCCTCAATCCCGAACGGGGTGGCCACAAACAAATCGCCTCCATGTCACTCTGTCCCCTGCCATTTCACTACCACGCTCCCAACTCACACCCCCCTCTCTCATATACCTCTCCACTCCATCCCTCCATCTCATCCTCGGCCTCCCCCTCCCTCTCGCCCCCTCCACCTCACTCACATACACTCTCCTCGTCAATCTTTCACTCTCCATCCTCTCCACATGCCCAAACCACCTTAACGTGTTTCTCCTAACGCTTCCCATCACGTCCTCAGAATGTACACCCACTAAAAAATTATTCACCACCCTTATGATGCAATACATTATGACACACAGACCATGGATTCTGAATTATAAGTACAACCAAATGAAAATGGTTTCACTTTTACAAATCATCTAGAAGCTCATCGTATCCACGAGTGCCAAATAGTTTTTAGTGGGTGCACACAAATATTTTTTTTTTAATCGGCTGTTACCTATACTGGCTAATGTTTTATAAGATGTTTTAGTATCTGATATATAAGACACACTGCACACAATACAGAACAGAAATCCCTCATATATAAAAAATATAGATTTCAAAAAGGTTCCTGTAGGATTTTTAGCTAAGATACTGAAAATACTCACAGTACAGTATTACGATATAGATGTGCAATAATTATATATATTGTCTCAGTATACATAGTGGTCCAGATATAATACTCTTCCACTCCACTGGACGATTTCTTGTGTATTATGGGGATATCTCAGTTGTATCATATAATATATAAAGGCTCCACCGTGCTTGCATGCATCGGCCTTGGTCACCTATTGGCAGCTCTCCACACTGCTCAATCTCTGGCAGCCTCCCTATCCAGTCCCTTATTCCTGATCTCGTCCCAGGTCTTTACAAGTCTGCTTCTTGCAACCCTACCCCTGACATTCACAGTTTTCACCCAGGTCTTTTTAAGTCTGCTTCTTGCAACCCTAACCCTGATGTTCACATTTTTCACCTTCCATACCCAATTAGTCATCAATTATTTAATACCAATTCCTACTGCCACACCCACACCTGCAGACTGACCCATCCCCACAACACATAAGATACTGCCAGATGAGTTTGTAGAGGAGCACTATTTATGGAATATCCATCCTATACAGTAAACCCATCCCCACAACCCATAAGATACTGCCAGATCCATTTGTAGAGAAGCACTATTTACAGAATATCCATCCTGTACAATAGACCACTTAAGTCCTTGTGCAATACTACTACTTTATTTTGGCAACCTCCAAACTATTTATTTCATTTAATGGATAATTCACATTTCAGTGATATGTACAGAAAAGTCTCTGTACCTTCCACACTCTAGAATCAATGGGTTGTATTCTAAGTAGTATCCGAGGCTTCTTAAAACCTCTTTTTATGTGACTTATTCTATATGTTAAATATCCTCTTGTATGTTAATGTAAACTATGTATATAGGAAAGATAGGCGCGCGACTCTGAAGTTGATATTATCGTGCCCTGGCATCCTACCATTCAAAAGTGTGTATGATTTCGTGTAAAATATGAGACGCATGTAATTCATGTATAATGTGTTCGTGTATAATAATATTCGTTCATAATATATTCGTGCATAATAATATGATTCATGTATAATATGATACGAAGTTGGATGCACTTTTGAATGATAGGTTGTCAGGGTACGATAACGACAACCTCAGAGTCGTGTGCCGCGACTTTAGTAGTAGTGGTAGTAGCAGTTGTAGCCTCAGTTTCATGTGAAATGTGAAACTGGTGGACTGCAGCTGCCCTTCTTCTGTAGCCCACCATCCCCCTTTTGGGGAACAAAAGGGAATGAGGGATGCTTGTAGTCAGGCAGCTTCACAGTTTGGTTATATTGGCACTACCATGTAAAGACATCCCTCACCAGCACCAGCACACAGACAATGTTAATGTGTAATATGAAAAATAAATAACTAAAGAAGTACTAAGCCTCCTTTGCCACCTAGAAAACATTAACATAGCAATATTGTAAAAGCAATATCACACAACTGCTTATAGTACAAAGTTACAAAAATACTCATTAATTAAAGATAGGTTTGTTTTGCTGTGGTGATGTAGGGCAAAATAAAGCATGTATATGGTGCTAATGTCTCTCTCTTGGATCCTGATTTTGATGAGAATTTACCCTGAGTGGAACTAAGCAGCTACAGTGTCCACTCTGGAGCCAAACCTCCTCATATGCACTTCCCTGCACCTCACCCTGGTGACGTGCTGTCTACCACAAGGGAGTGCCTGATCTCTGCATGGTATATGAAATGCAATGTACTTGTAGGGTATGCACAGTCACAGACCAAGGTAACACAGCGAGAATTATTAAGACTTTTAAAATTACTTCAAAAGGTATTACACTGAAGCAAGTAGGGATAAAAAAAACATTTAAACAGATAAGAATGCCTTTCTCTTCAATCTTAGAATTGCAACATACACTTGTACTTATAGTCATTAATGTACTGCAGTACACACAAGTAAATGTTTGAATTATAATACATGATTAAAATGTTTTGTACAATCCAGCAAACTTTTCTAACCTGACAAAGAACTGTGATTTGTCTAGTAACCAAGAAGACTCATAAAAGACTTCTCAAATTTCATTAACCCCTTTCATCTCCGATGATGACCAGGTGTAGATTGGAGAGCTGATTTATCTACTAAGCAAATTCCTCTCTCATAATTTGGGCTCATCAAGATTCATATAACCACAACTCAGCATTTAAGTTCTGGGACTGGCCCAGTTCTGTGAAAATAAATGGACTACAGTAACCGAGGAAACTTAATCATATCTGCAAAAAATCAAACCAAATCTAAATATGCCAAGCATCCTCTCAGCCCATTCCATCCAGTGATTTCTATATTTTGTGTGTGTGTGGCCTCACACTCATCTGAATGTGAACCCAGTGGACTGCAGGCTGAAGTTGTTTTACTTTGGCAGTCCATTATCATCCTATTGGGGGATAGGAATAGAAATGAGGGATGTCTATACAACTGGGCAATTAATCCCCCTCGTTAAACTCAGAGCAGCAAAATGAAAGCTGGAAATGTTCTTCAGACCAAATTTAAAAAAAAAAAAAGTAAAAAAATTCTATCATCCAATCAGAATGCTCATGTCTTCCTCAGGAAAAATATGAAAAAAATTATATTATAAAGGAATCTGTGGGCCATTCAGAAAACTAAGAAAATATGGAGAAGCACGGGGAAGGCTTGAGAGAGAGAGAGAGAGAGAGAGAGAGAGAGAGAGAGAGAGAGAGAGAGAGAGA
>JAGKTI010000878.1:17493-32889 GCA_018397915.1 Birgus latro
GAGAGAGAGAGAGAGAGAGAGAGAGAGAGTGTGTGTGTCTGTGTGTGTAAAATATATGCCAGCCAAGTGGAAAGGTGCATATGTAAATGCCGAGGGTGGAATTAAAAGAGGATGACCGAAAAAGACCTGAGACAAAGTCACAGAGTGTGACCTCAGGGGTAAGGGACTGGACAGTGAGGCTGCTAGAGATTGAACAACATGAACAGCTGCCATTAGGTGACCAAAGTCTATGCATGTAAGCATGTTGGAACCTTTATAAAGGATTAAATGAATGAATAAGTGGTGAGAGTACCTCTATCCTGGAACAGATCCAAGAAACAGGCACTGGAGTCAGGATTATCTAGTACTATGGTTGGTTACTTTACCAGTTATGTGAGATTAAATGATTCTGCAAACAGCTAACATTCTACATCAGTATCATCAGTCGTGACAGAATGCTGTAATCACTCAACGTGGCAATTTCATCACTAGTAAAGAAGAGGTTAGGTTTGGTAAAAAAGAAATCCATGGGGACTCTGAAAGCCAATTAAAAAGGAGCAAAAGGAATTCTGTGTGCCAATACGAATTCTCGGACTCATGTGCAAGTCAGAGACGAATGATCACTTAATGGTAAACCTCTCTGTGCATTTCTTCAAATTCTCCTTCCGATCTTTCATGTCTGTTGCACAAAACTTCATGAATTTCAGGGAAGCAAATGGAGAATGTTCACAAATACTAACAACCTATCAAAAATGGTAACAATCTCCAGGGGGGGGGGAGAACTCACAAAGTCTGATCCATATGAAAATTTCCTGAAATGTTTGAATAAAAAAATAAATATAAAATTTCTGACAGCTGGGGGGAAAAAAAAAGACAAAAATCTAAACTGCTGTAGAAATTTCTGTCAAACAGAAAATTTAATGTGAGCTACTATAAAATTCCGTAAGTTGTAAAGGGACGCATTAAAAAAATCTAGAAGGCAGGGAGACACATGTGAACACTTCCATCACGTCAGACATTTCTTAAAAAAAACCTTCATACACAAATGGGAATGCTGGAGAGGATTCCAAGGTGACAGGTTACTTGATGGCAAACCTCTCAGCACGTTTCTTCAATACATCGTCTTGCTCTTTGGTAGTTGCTGAGGAAGACTTGGTTGGACTTAGGCTGGTGCTGTAAAGAGGATTAATTGAGGTGACTGCTGGAAGTAAGATAATCACCAGCATCATTACCATTATCATCTTAAGTCGTAATCTCACCTATGGGCCAAGGTTATGAAGGATCCAGGATGTGAATGAGAAGGTAAAAATAAGTAAAACTACCAACTGTTCAAAAATGGTTTTGTTCTATGGCCCCTGAACAAAATACTGAGAAATTCATGGCCGCATCCACATTTTCCTTTGACAAAACAATCCTGGTAACACTGCTCGAATGAGAAGTGGGTATGAAATTTGAATAACTCAGGTAAATAAAAATGCACAATAAGTGGGTATAAGTACAAGAACACTAAAAAACTAAAACTAAAATTCAGTGGTCATCACCATCTCCGATACCTTGCTTCCTCTGGGGAACCTTGGGGCATGGTATGGCTGTGACAGAAGAACGAACACACATGCACCCACACCGCTCGCTGGCGCAGTGGTAGCGTTCTCGCTTGCCATCTGGTAGACGGGAGTTCGCGCCTCGCTCAGGTTGCGAAAAGTTTCACTGACGAAGTGGGTGGTTACTGTCCCCCTTGAGCAAGGGGATGGGTGTGTGCGTGTGTGAAGGTCACAGCCTTGCCCATAGATCGGACTATATGAGCTCTCAGCTCCCTTCCGGAAGGGTAAAAGCTGACGATCACAACCATCAAGTGATCCTGACTGACCCGGTGAGTTACATGCATGTGCACACACACACACACACACACACACACACACACACACACACACACAAACCGACAGAATTAATATTATCCTACAAGTACAACAAAAGCACAGGGACTTACATAAGTGTGTTTCCTTCTGCTTTTGGTTTGTCATTGGCTGCAGCCCCAAAACGAGCCTCTCTTTGTTTTCGTTTCTCCTGCTCAGACAGCTGAAAGAAAATACGGAATTGCTGAGGCATGCAAGCATACTGAAGCCTTGATAAATGATAAACGATACAAAACACCAGTGAGAGATAATGCAGTCACATTTGTGTGTGAGTTTTGGGTAGTACCGTATCAAAAGTGGTTGGTTCTGGATATTTTGTATCACCTCTTCCAAAGCCATTCACTAGGCACATTAACAGCTTAGTAGATATTACCCTCGTTTAATGATTGACCATTATACAATCGTTCATTTACAATATATGTTAACATTTTAGCACACTTTTTTTTAAATATGATCTCTATGATCCCCTAAAACATACCACTTTCAATATGACTGGCAATTTCACTGATACAATGGATATGATCCCCACGTTCAACATACTGTACGATCATTCATTATCTGATCAGTTTTCCATAAACGTAACTCAAACACACACTGAGGCTGACCTGTTCTTTCCATTATCGGTGAGTTAGTGCAAGTCAATAGGTTTTTGTGAACTTTATCCTTGAGGATGCCTTCAAGTGATGGTAATGATATAACTAGGCAGCTCAACTGCCTGGTTTTACAAACATCCCTCACTCCTTTCCCTGTCCCTTGAAAAGAGAATAGTGGATTGCAGAGGAAGGACAGGTTTGGCCTGCAGTGCACTGGGTTCACACTTCAGATAAGCCAGAGGCCACAACATTCAATTCTAATCCCACTAACTTATTCCAATTCCCATTAACCTTACCCTACTGTATTTGTAACAGACACGGGAGTACTGTAGAGAGCACTGCCAGATCTAGCACTTTGGAAAAGGGAGAGTATGGATCACAGTGGAATTACCACAGGTTTGAATTCATGCTGACTCATTACCAAATTCCTCAAAATGAATTACCAAATCTCCCTATTCAATTAACCGATTCTTTAATAACATTCATGTACAGTATTACCTTCCTTACACTTTTTTGTGGTAAACAGCAATGTTCTCCTATTATATGTAATCACCAGCCTGCTGAAAAATAGAGGAGCATACATCATCTCTAACCCGATGCCTGGAGAGGAAAAGAGAGGAGAAACAAACAGGATACAATGAAATACAAGACATGAATGAGAAAGGGAATTAGCTCACCTTGCTAAGTGATTTTGATGTCACCTCACCGAACCTTTCTGCTCGCGCCTTCAATCTATCCAAATCAACACCCTGAAAATACAGAAGCATAGATATATAAACAATTCATAAGGGTTTAAATTCATGGAATGATTAAGGCTTTTGTTCATGTAATGATATTTGGGAATGGACCACTGGTCACAGAATTTTATTCAATTAGCAACAGAAGACAAGGCAACTAAACAAACAATGGTAAGGTTTGAGGTCGACACACCATGCCTTGCTTAGGGCTGTTTTCTCAACAGGAAAATCATTTCTGTTCTTGTCTGTCTTACAAGAAGTCCACCTTAAAGAGGTTTTAATGTACGGGCACAATCATTGACGAGGAGCCTACAAACGATGGCACCGAGATCCCTGGGTGGAATAGCTGTTGTATCCACCCACGAGCCAAACCTCATATTTCCCTGTACCTCAATATGCAAAAGGCCCTGGTTCAACCCTGGTGAGGCACTGTCTACCACATGGGGGCACCAGATCCATACACAGTGTACTGTACTGTATCTGTAGGATGGTCCCAAAGAAGTAGTTGCTTATCTGTGGTCAATGGGTATGCTTGGCCAGATACACCAGAATTAAATAATAAAAACTATACATGAAACTTAAGTACCCACCCCAGTTTCCATGGAAAGTTTAGCAGGTCTTCCTCCCTTGGCGGCACCATTGGCCACCCCAAAACGTTCTGCTCGAGCTGCTTTCTTTGCTTCTTCTGTCATCGGCACTCCAAACCTTTCTGCTCTTGCCTCCATACGCTGAAACAACAGTATATCAAGGTATGTAATACTGCATAATGACATACAAGTGTATAACACAGTGACTGCATAATATTGCATAACAGTGCACAAGAGTATACTTATACACAAGAGTATAATTATCTATCTATCTACTGCCAAATGCCTTAATCCTGTAAGGGGTGGCCAAAAACAAATCGCCTCCATGTTGCCCAGTCTCCCACCATTTCATTGCCCTGCTCCCAGCTCACACCCCCCTCTCTCATATACCTCTCAACCCCATCCCTCCATCTCATCCTAGGCCTCCACCTCCCTCTCCCCCCTCTACATTGCTCACATACATTCTCCTCATCAGTCTCTCACTCTCTATCACATGGAAACAGACTGACAAATAAGAAAGTGAAGGAGCGTTGTGGTGTGGAAGCGTTAGGAGAAACATATTGAGGGGGTTTGGCCATGCGAACATCATAATATTGCAATATTATGTAAGTAAATAATAGTGCTTCATGCAACTGTAAAACAGTGTACAAAATACTGTACAATATGCCCTATTATTCTCCCCTCTGTCTCTCTACCTGCTCTATACTATTTTTATTGTTCACATCCATTCAGATTAACTTCTCTGGCCTTCTTTGCTTCCCTTCTCTTTTGGTCTTTCACTCTCTCTCATTTTCTACTTCTTACTTTTACCTTCCCCTGTTTCACTCCTCTCCTCTATTTACACTACCCACTTGCTTATACCCTCTCTCTCTTTTTACTCACATTCTTTTCACCCTCCACATCCAGCTTGATCAGCTTCTTTGGTGTCACTCCAACATTTTCCTTCCCGCCATCCTTCTCCTCTGCTCCCTCCTCTTCTCCCTCCTTCTTCTCTTCTCCTTCCTCTTCTTTCTTCTCATCTTCCTCCTTGGTTTCCGGGGTAGGTTGAGGTGGTTCGGACCTTTTCAAGTTGATTTTCTTTTTCTCAGGTTGAGCTAGTAATGCAGACGGCTGGAAAAATTAAAAGCAAATTCAGAACAAAATAAACAGAAAATTATTACAGTATTATAATACTCTAGCATCACCTACAACAGCCATCTCTTCATCTTCACAGTTGAGGTTGTAACCATAAATTAACACTCAAGCATGATGCTCATCATAAGAAGTTCCATGGAAGGGATGGTTAACTGTAACACTATCTTATACACATTCTGTCACTAAGCTACAGTTAACAAGTTGAAAAAGGACAAAAATCTCTGCCCAGTTAAAGTAAGAGTGGTGTAAATGGCCATCTCTCCAATCCTCAATGTTGAGCAGCACCATTAGATTAAAACTGTAGTATGATGCTAGCCACGATGAAGTGCCATGGAAGAGATGTAGTGATGTAGCAATGTCTCTTTCTAACACAAGCTACAGAAGGTTGAAATATTTCAAACCAGAGGAGTTAAAGCCTCCAGTTATTCCCCCCTCCCCCCTCTCTCCTTACCACACATTCCCTCTCTTCTTTCCTATCTTCTACCTCTCCTTCTTCTTCCCCTCCACTTTCTTTCATCCCCCCCCACCTCTCTCTCTCTCTCTACTCACATCTTTCAGCCTAATGCCTCCCAGGGCAGCCTCCTCCTCCTGTGGGGTAATTTCTTCTTCCATTCCCTCCTCTCCTCCTAAGATATCCTCTTCATCAAACTCCTCCTCTCCTCCCTCACCCTCTCCCTCTCCCTCTGCAATGGTGGCATTTTCTCCTGCAGGAAAATGAAGTTAGACATTAGCACAAAGGATTAAACCCAAGGGTTGGTTTAGGTAGAGTAAGGATTCTGGGGGCTTGAATGGTGTCTCAATAAGTGTATGGCTTGTTTAACTGGGTATGCTGCCGATTGTTCTAAATTTATCATGGTTTCACTTTCCTTGTTTTCTGGGCCCCACCTTGGTCCATCCTTAGGTAGGGAACTAGTTCATGACGATGATGATGATGATGATAATTAAAATGGACAGTGCTGTAATAGTGTTCTCATAATTTCTATCTATCTACCTATCTAATGCCAGATGCCTCAATCCCAAAAGGGGTGGCCACAAACAAATCGCCTCCATATCGCTCTGTCCCCCGCCATTTCACTACCACGCTCCCAACTCACACCCCTCTCTCTCATGTACCTCTCCACTCCGTCCCTCCATCTCATCCACGGCCTCCCCCTCCCTCTCACTCACATACACTCTCCTCGTCAGTCTTTCACTCTCCATCCTCTCCACATGCCCAAACCACCTTAACGTGTTTCTCCTAATGCTTCCTATCATGTCCACAACCACACCACAACGCTCCTTCTCTTCCTCATTTGTTAGTCTGTCTCTCCATGTGACTCCACATGCTCCTCTCAAATAACTCATTTCCACCAAGTGGTGGTCAGAAAGTCCACTCCTCCAACCTCTATATACTCTTGCATCCATTACACATCTCATCCTTTCATCCACACACACAGTCAATCACTGCCTTCCGTTCATTCACTCCACCGTTCACCCTTCTCACCACTCGCCATGTATATCTATGGACCATTTTGTGCCTGAAGAGGGTATTAGATAACACCAACCCCTTCCTGGCACAAATGTCCACTAAAGCATTTCAAACCACATAAATATATACAGTGCAATACACCAGGAACATAAAACACACACACCTGTTAATTTTTGGGATGTAACCCTGAATTATAAATTTATGAATTTTACAGACTTCCAAAACATTGTCAGTTTTTTTAGTAATGTATCATCTTTAAAAAAAAAAAAAAAAAAAAAAAAGCAAGCATGGTACTGTACTACAGCCACCCAACTTGTCATCATCATCAACTCCAACACCTTGATTCCCACTGAAAGTCCCAAAAAAGGGCATGACTGTTACAGAAATACCTCCAGTTTACCTTAATTATCCTCACAACATCTACCCCCCTCTCTCTCAAACAATCCTCTTCCACTTCCATCTCATCCCCCCTCTCTCTCTCTCTCTCTCTCAAACACTTCTCTTTCACTTCCACCTCCCACCCCTCTCTCAAACTTCTCTCCACTTCCACCTCCTGCCCTCTCTCTCACACTCCTCTTCCACTTCCATCTCCCCCACCTCTCTCTCAAACACTCCTCTTCCACTTCCCCCCCTCTCAAACACTCCACTTCCACTTCCCTCCCCCCCCTCTCAAACGCTCCTCTTCCACGTCCTTCCCTTTCACTAATGTACTGCTCCACACTCTTCTCCTGTACACTGGTTATATGGAGAATTTAGTGCACTGCCCACCTCCCTCCAATGCCAGCTGCAGTCTCTCTACCAACTCGGTCTTGTTGCCGGTCACAGGTAGGCCTCGGTTCTTCAGCTCCTTCTTCAAGTCTGCCACCTGTCACACGAAGACTACAATAAAGATCTTTCCTGTACAGTACAAACTTTCATACCTGAAATGCTTGGGTGTCAAGGCTTTATAGGAAATGAAATATACTGTAAAGTAGAAACAGAATGATAACTGAGAAAATCATGTAAAAAAGACAGCCAACAGTACCATCAGCAATAAATGCAATGAAGTTTCTGTTGTTAGTAGGATATCATCTGTTGATACACTTGTCCATAAATAAATTTTGTCTTTATATGTACGGTACAATGACTGTGTAAGGGCAGATGCTATCAACACCCTCCTACTGCATGGGAAAATAATCTGGAGAGTGAAGGTTTTTGGAAATCCGATGTTCAGGTTCCAGAGGGTTTACCTGTTGGCCTATAAGGTTACAGCACTTATCATGCAAGTATACTTCCGTCTCATTATCAAACACCTATAGAAAATAAATACAATTTCAAAGAGAGATAAACCATGCCAAAATGGGGTTATGGACCTTTACCAGGTGAAAAGAAACCAACACAATTATTTATCATTACCATACCTGCAATCACATACAGCAGGAATGAATCTCCTTGATTACTAGTCAATTTATCCTCCAATCTGCCTACAATGGACATCAACTAAGTTAAAATTGGGTTAGAGATCTTTGCTAGGTGAAAACATACCAACTAGGTTAGAGGGTAGTTTTCATTGCGATAACCATGATGACATAGTAGGAATGGGTTTCTTTGGTTACTAATCAAATTCATCTTCCAATATGACTATCCTGGACATCAGCGTCAATTCTGAAACAATAGACTGGAAGAATTTCTGTGGGGATGTTTGTCTTTGCTGGCTCCAGAATCAGGAGCCTACTGGTGGCCTGGGAGAACTGCTGAAATGGATGAATCTAAGTTCAGGAAAAGAAAACACAACAGAGGTCGCATGTCTGAAGGAATATGGGTGTTCGGCAGAATTAAGCATGATTCTAAAAAGCATTTGTAGTGCCCGTGAAATGCCGAGACGCAGCTACGTTAATTCCACTCTGCCAGAAATATACCATAGTCGTCTGGGCCCAGTCATTCAAACAGACTGCTGGAGTGCCTATTAATCCTTGTCTGAGTCAGGCTATATCCACAAGACAAATAACCATCAGGAAGCCTTTGTGGACCCTGTGACTGGGGTTCATATGAACAACACTGAGCGACTGTGGACACAAATCAAGGCCTGGGTGCAGCGTTCAGGAAAATGCAAATACTGTACTATCACAAGAACTACTTTGTTAGATACTTGTTCTGCCACACGCACCCAGATGAACGAATGCACCTTCACTTCATGAAGGCCGTGGCTTTGTGCTTCCCACTGACTGCGTAATAAGTAAGTACGGGTGCCACAATTTCCATTCCTTATTTGGTTAGGTTAATGTAATGGGGGGGTTGGAAGCCCTCCCAATTAGGCTAGGCTAGGATAGGTTAGGTTAGATTATTTGTATGTATTTAGGTCAATTTCGTTTTTTCCACTGTTCTTTAATCATATTTCGGGTAGCTTTTGTTTTGAGGGAAATTGTTCTGAAAACCCACTTCTAAGGCATTTCCTCTCGAAAGTCCCCCGAAGTAAACCACCCGAAATAAGGGCAAAAATGGAAAAAAAGGGAAAACTTTGAAAATGGTGGCACAGTGGATCCGAATATTTACCCGTAATGAAGCTGACAAGGAGATGGTATCTTTGCCACTAAAAACACCGGTACAGGCTATGTTATCCTTACCGTACATCCAACGCATCCACCTACCAGAACTTTAAAATTCAAATATAATCCCTTCTCTACATCAGGATTCCGCAAAACATTAATAGTACTTTCGAGGAGGGCCTAATCAAAGCCGCCACATGCCAGAATTAACTCAGGAAGCCGGGGTTTAGAAAATTTATATAAAACCTGAAAACTTTGGCAAGACGCCGAGCAGTTCCGAAAGCGCGGAAGTTCAATTTTAATCCTAATTTTCTACCTCTATTTAGGCATTATCCAAAAACCTCAATGTACACACTTCTTATGTTCCAATTTGAGGTTTGTGATACAGAAAAGGGTGAAATATTGAGGGAAATGTGGGAAAAGGTAAGACTCGCCTTCATTTTCGATACAGCGGCGTCGTCCATGTTGTTGGTATGACGAAAGATGCCGGGCGGCGGGCCGAGGCAGAGGGAGGCACCGAACAAGGCAATAAAGAAATACCTAAATGACTGTTGGATAAAAAGACATAAGAAAATAAAGGAGCTCAACAACCAAGAAGAAAATTAAGAAAAGAGGGGCCGTTGTAAAGGCTATCCCTCGACCACCATCGCATCGCACGACCTGAGGTGTTTACGGTGCTGTTTACGCGGGTGTTCTCTTTAAGGTTCATTATTTGTGGAGAGGAACTTGTGGTTGTCGCTCAATGGAAGGAGTACTGATGTGAGTTTGTGGGTTTATCTGCTTTATATTTCGTCCTCTTAACATAGATAACCTTTGCCTGGTAATTATGAAGTTACTAATGTATTCCTGTCTTTCAGGGTTATGCACCAGCAACTAGGGGAAGGATGAATTTTGCAGAAGTGTTACGTACTAGTGGAAGTCAGCTGTCATGGTCCCCTGATGGCCGTTTTTGTGCCGTGCCCATCACTGCCAGGCTAGAGGTCAGGGATGCCACCTCACTGCAAGTCCTGGTCACCATTAACTGTATTGATGCCATTCAGGTGAGAAAAGTCAGGCCTACTCAACTCCCAGGACAATATGTGCTTTATGAGCTTCTCTTTCATCAATTTTTATTTCATATGTGGGTTGATCTGATATTGTAGGTGGTCAGAGAAGTGTTTTTAGAAATTAAACAAGCATCCTATACCTGACATACGGTAAGATATATACCGTAATGAAGGAGATGGGACGTTTTCATGAGATATGCACCATTTGTCGTTGCCCATGGCCAAGCACTGTAACGTGACATAACTATGCTGTAATGCCAGATGAGGTTAGTTAATATATAAAAACAAATAAACCCCAACAACCCAGCATATTAAACCAACTCATGCAAGAAAAAAATTGTAAAAAAAAAAAAAAAACTAAAAGGAGTTCTTAAATTCAATACTGACCAACCTCTTCAACCTTACATGTATTTGTTTTGTTATAACTATTTTCCAGTGATTTTATGCAGCTGATGACATCATTCAAGGTTGCTACAACAACTACTGTTCTACTGCTGCTACTTCTACATCGAGACTTAATTTCCATCAGGTGGTGGAATGGTCGGGTGACTCATGTTATGTGTTGACGGCCAATTATAAGCGAGGTGTAGCTGAGGCATGGTCCATCGATAACCCTGAATGGCGATGCAGAATTGATGAGGGATCTGCTGGGTTGATCAAGATTTGCTGGGCACCTGACAGCAGGCACATCCTCACCACTGCTGAGTTTTATGTAGGAATACTGTAATTTGTAATTCTAATAAATATAAGATACTGATGCACATGTTAGATTTAGTCACTCAGTGTACCCACAGAACCTGAGGATGTCTCTTTTGTTATATTCCTGTCTCCTTCTCACAGGTTTATTCAGCTTAGGATAGAGTTTATGTGTGGGCAATAATAGCAAAAGATTCTCTGTTACTAATACTGTACAAGGTATTTCATTACATTTAGCTTCTGTTCATGGTACCATAGGTAGTTCTGTACATCATTTTCTCATGGTTATCCTTATGAATCTACTTTCCAGAATATTCCATTTTCCAAAAAACCTTTTGGATTTGTGTATCTGTACTGTATTGTACTTTACTCATAGTACACGACCATACTTCCTAACAATTTTTTTTTCAGCTGCGCATCACAGTGTGGTCACTGATCAACAAAACTGTGTCATACATCCGCAATCCTAAGAATATCCCAAGCGCTCTACAGTTCAGTCCTGACCATGAGTACCTGGCTGTGGCAGAGAGGCGGGAGTGCAAGGACTACATGTCACTGCTGGAGACTAATTCATGGCAGTTGGTCAAGGTGAGGCAAGGAACAGGATACTGTACCACTGAATGGCCATTCTAAATTACTATATCATAGTATTTTCATATAAGTGTGGAGAAAGTGGACAGGAAAAGAGTATGTGAGTGAAGTGGAAGCAGGGAGGGGGAGAGGGAGACTGAGGGTATGATAAAGGGATGGGGTGGAGAAGTATATGAGTGAAGGGAGGTGTGAGTTAGAGAGAGGGCAGATAGATGGCAGAGGAAAGGGTGATGTAGGAGCTGTTTGTTTGTGGCCACCTCTCACAGGGTTAAGGCATCTGGCAGTAGATAAATAGATAGATAGGTAGAAAAACAGATAGATACTTTTTTTCTTACTGTGTCCGAATCTGGGCAAAGGCTTCAGGGCCTATTTCTTGGCTTCAGTGGCCTATCCCAAAGGCCCAGTAATCCTCCTACACCTCCACATGTCACTGCTTTGGCACTAACACCCACCATCCATATTGAATACATGCTAGGGCTGTCTCATACAGGACTGGTTGTATTGGAATCAGCGGGGGTACTTTTACATGTCAGCGGGTCTTCTGGTAGATCAGGAAAGTCTGCTTTTATGAAATTCAAATCCTTAAACTGTTCCCTGACCCAGCCAGGATTTGAACCTGGGTCCATCAGGACTGCAGGCTGCCTCTCAACTGATTCAGCCTTATTAATATACAGTAATTACAAATTGGCAATGTAACTGCTCGAGACAGACTTATAGTACACAAGCTGGTCAAGATGAGGCAAGAAACAGAACACCAGTGTACAACTCTGAGGCAGTTTTTCCCTTATAAAAGCATTCCATCACAATGGATATTTTCGAACACACATCATTAGCGATTAATTCTGCTCATTAGATGACAGCACAGTTTTGGCGTGGTGCTGATTAGGAGCCTGCATATGGTGACACTGTACGTCCTGAATTGAGTAGCTGTGGCATCCACCTAGGAACTAAATCTCCTAATATTTCCCTCTATCTCACTGTGAGAAGGACCCTGGCCTGACCCTGGTGAGGTGCTGTCTGCCACAAGATGGTGCCAAATCCCTCCATGGTATATGTACTGTACTCTGCATGTAGGACGGCCCCACAGAAGCAGTTGCATACCTGTGGTCAATGGGTCTGCTCAGCCATACAGACCAGGGTTAAGCAACAACAGCTATTCTGATGCTGAGTAGGAATGATGATGATGATAATGTCTTACTTTTTTTTTGCAGCATTTTGAGTTGGCAACCAAGGACACAGCAGGCATCCAGTGGTCTGGTGATGGTTCAGTGTTAGCGGTGTGGGAATCACCCATGGAGTACAAAATGTTGATATATTCCCTCAGTGGTCAATGTCTGGCAACCTACTCTGCCTACCAGTGGAGCCTGGGTATAAAAGTGGCCACCTGGTCCCCATCTAGTCAGTTCTTGGCCATTGGCAGCTATGACAGCAAGGTGGGCAGTTACTTGCCTTTGCTTTTCATTTGTGTGGAAATTCACTTATAGTGTTGTAATTAGGCAATATCATCATCATCATCATCATCATCAGGGTGATGATGATGATGATGATGGCATCTCAGCAAAAAATTGTATTCCAGTAACTTGGTAAATCATCACTATATTTCTAAATATGGACAAATATAAAGTGTAAGTAGATGGATATAGATAGATGTCTATCATCATCATCAACATCCAAACCTCCTTTCCCACCTTAGGGCAGGGTGGGGGTGCCCATCATCCACTCACTCAATGTAGAGATGACATGATCTCTACACTGAGTGTCAAGCCAAATGGTATCCTGTACCCAGGAAACCATTTACTATGCTGAATGGTAACCATATAACTGGGGTTTTTGGCAGGGTTAAGTGTCCACCAGATTCCCCTATCCAAAATCACTTAAATCATGGCAGTCATTTCAGAGAGCTTCAGAGATAGATGTCTAATTATGGATAAAAGTAAAGCAACATTACCACACCTAACCCACTTAACAAAACTCCTAGGTACG
Source organism: Birgus latro (assembly GCA_018397915.1). Lineage (NCBI taxonomy): Eukaryota > Metazoa > Arthropoda > Malacostraca > Decapoda > Coenobitidae > Birgus > Birgus latro. The sequence goes on from JAGKTI010000878.1 coordinate 30,746, forward strand.
ACTGATGAACCATATAACTTGGCGCATTCTGACGGACTTCAACCACACAACCACTATCACATCTGCCTCGTGTGCTGTGTATAAAGAACGGGAAAAACCACTTACAGGGTACCCCGCCACACTGGCATCTGTACAGGGACTCCCACTGGTGGTTGAAACTGTGTGTGAGTACCAAATATCATCATTATTATTATTATTATTATTATAATTATCATATGGAATAAAGTATTTTGGTATTAATGCCTGTTTTGTCTCTTAACACTTCTCCCCTTCCCCTCCATTTCCATTCCTTCCCTTCCCCTCCATTTCCATTCCTTCCCTTCCCCTCCATTTCCATTCCTTCCCTTCCCTTCCCTTCCCTTCCCTTCCCTTCCCCTTCCCCTTCCCTTCGCTTCCCTTCCCTTCCCCTTCTTCCCTTCCCCTTCCCCTTCCCTTCCCTTCCCTTCCCTTCCCTTCCCCTTCCCTTCCCTTCCCTTCCCTTCCCTTCCCTTCCCTTCCCTTCCCTTCCCTTCCCTTCCCTTCCCTTCCCCTCCCTTCCCTTCCCTTCCCTTCCCTTCCCTTCCCTTCCCTTTCCTCCCCCTCTCCCTCCCCCTCTCCTTCCTTCCCTCCCCCTCCCTCCCCCCCCTCCTCCCTCTCTCCTCCTTCCCCTTCTCCCTCCCTCCTTCCNCCCTTCCCCTCCATTTCCATTCCTTCCCTTCCCTTCCCTTCCCTTCCCTTCCCTTTTCTTCCCTTTCCCTTCTCTTTCTCTTGCATCCCTTCCCTTCTGATCCATCATTTATTTACCTCCCCACCAGATGAGGAAGAAAACCGGCGCCCGATACAACTTGCCACAATATCTGTCACACCTGGTAAACAAGCAGCACCTCGTCTGGGTATCGGTAGCATCCAGTTCTCCTGTGATGGGCGCTGGCTGGCGACACGACGCGATGACATGCCTGCCACCATTTGGATGTGGTCAATACCCAAACTGTCACTCAAGGCTGTTCTGGTACATGCTAATCCAGTGAAAGGTAAACTGGGCTATGCACTACATGTATTTTTCATGCCTAGCTAACAGTGAAGAAATGAGTGGAAGGATGGGTCTTGAATGTATTAGTAAGTGATGAGAAGGGTAGATAGTGATGGTTTGGGCATGGGGAGAGGATGGAGGATGATAACTGTGTGCAGATGGTGAAGATGTGTGAGGTAGATTGAAAAAGACATGGGAGGTCATAGAGTATGACCTCAAGGATAAAGGATTGAATAGAGAGGCTGCTAGAGGTCATGCAGCATGGCAAGCCACCATTAAATGACCAAGGCCAATATGTGCATGTTAGAGCCTTTATAAGCAATACAAACCTGACAAAAGCCCAAACCATTGTCAGCTCTGTTGATGCCCAGGTGTTGTCAGATTGGAGGATTGACATAAATGGTAACCAGAGACTCGTCCCTGCCTCATAACAAGGGCTCTCTTTTTGGGTTATATGTTTACCTCCTTAAGTTCTAAATTCAAGCTTGTAAAACCCCTCCATCTGCCTAGTATCTTTATTATTCCATTTTCTTTTTTCAGATTTTACATGGGACCGTCGTCAGCCGCGCCTCGCCCTGTGCACTGGCAACAACCATGTTTACTTTTGGTCACCATTTGGTTGTCTCACCGTGGCTGTTCCTGAAGCACCACTGCTGCAGCTATCGTCCCTCAGGTGAGCTGGAGGGGGTTTGGTAATCAGTTTTATGTGGGTTGTTGTTGTTGTTGCTTAACCCTGGTCTGTTAGGCTGTGCAGGTCCATCATCCACTGTTAGACAATTGCTTCTGTGGGGCTGTCCTGCAGGTACAGTAAAGTACAGTCCATGCATTGTATGGCAGTCTGACTGCCCCTTGTGGTAGACAGCAGCTCATCAGGGTCCTTCCCACAGTGAGGTATTACCTCACCGGTCCTATCGCTCCAGTACGGCCTGTGGACCCTCCAAAGAAACGCCGCCTGTGGCACTTTGGAGCTGCAGATTGGGAGGCCTTCAGGCAGTACTTCTTTGATTTTCCATGGAATGATTATTGCTTCCTTGGCCGGGAGCCATCTGAGTGTGCCTTGCGCGTTACGGAGGTTATTCTCTCGGGCATGGAAGCATACATTCCTTTCTCATATCCTCTGACTAATGCAAGAAAG
>JAGKTI010000878.1:37217-54750 GCA_018397915.1 Birgus latro
ACTTTGGCGAAAGCTTTGTCATTGCACTTGACATCTCAAAGGCTTTCGATCGAGTCTGGCATAAATCTTTAATTTCCAAACTGCCCTCCTACGGTTTCTATCCTTCTATCTGTGCCTTCATCTCTAGCTTCCTTTCTGGTCGTTCTATAGCCGCTGTTGTAGACGGCCATCGTTCCTCTCCTAGACCTATCAACAGTGGTGTTCCTCAGGGCTCTGTCCTATCACCTACTCTCTTCCTTTTATTCATCAATGACCTTCTAAGCTGTACATCTAACCCTATCCACTCATATGCTGATGATTCCACCCTTCACCTTTCCATTCGGTTCCTGCAACGTCCATCTCAGCAGTTACTTCAACAAAAAAGGGATGAGGCTATGGCACACCTAATGTCTGACTTGGCTCGTATCTCTGATTGGGGTAAAAATAATCTTGTTATTTTTAATGCATCAAAAACTCAGTTCTTACACTTATCAACCCGACAAAATCTTCCTCAGGATTACCCACTAATGTTTAATAATGAACAGTTATGTCCTGCATCATCCTTGAACATGCTTGGGGTTTCATTCTCTCGGGATTTGTCTTGGAAAGAACATATTACATCTCTTGTGAAATCTGCTTCCAAGAGATTAGGTGTGCTAAGCCGATTCCGAACTTTCTTTACCCCTGCACAGTTGTTGACCTTGTACACGGGTTTTATTCGCCCGTGTATGGAGTACAACTCTCATGTGTGGGGAGGCTCCCCACATGCAGCTCTTCTCAATAGGGTGGAGTCAAAGGCTTTTCGTCTCATTAACTCTCCTCCTCTTACTGATTCCCTTCAACCTTTGTCTCTTCGCCGCACTGTTGCATCTTTATCTCTCTTCTATCACTACTTCAATGGTCACTGTTCCTTTGAACTGTCTGCTTGCATCCCTCCACCTCTACGACGGGCACGTAGTACCCGTCTAGCAACAAACTCTCATCCCTTTTCTGTCCAACTCTCTAATGCAAGAGTTAACCGTTAATCCCAGTCCTTCATTTATGCAACTGGTCAACTCTGGAACTGTCTTCCTCTGTCTGTATTTCCTACTTCGTATGATCTCCAGTCTTTCAAACACAGTGTGTCCAGGCATCTCGAATTGAACGGATCTTGAATTTGGCTCTCTTTTGTGTTGTTTTTGCTTTTTCTTGGAAGGAACAGTATGCAGGCCTGTGGCCTTTGGTTCCTTCTTCCTTGCATAAAAAAAAAAAAAAGTGTGTGTGTGTTTTGTCGTTGGCTGTGGCAGTGGCGGCGTTGTTGTTATCCCTGGAATCCTAAGTAACCCTATATAATCTGTCTCTTATCCACCTCCTCCAGATGGCATCCATCTGGCAATTCACTTGCTCTCTTGGGACGGGACCAATTCTCTGTCTGTTTCCTGGACAAATATCGCATCAACGTCAAACACTCTGAGGATGACGGTGACACGTAGTGGCTGTGACAAGAAAAATGTATTTATAACTGCATGTATAACCAGGCAGTGGAGCCACATGGTTATATTGGTGCTACCACATGAAGGCATCCCTCCACAGCACCACATATACTAAATACCAGTATGCTGTCTATTATATACAGTACATGTAAATTATTTTTATACCCATAGTTATGGGAATTATCCCACAATTACTACCTCTAGATAACTATGTTAACTAAGGAAAGATCTCCCATACTGGGCAGATTAGTGAAGTCTGTATCTAATCTCCCCAGTTTAAGACTCTCCTGAGCTTGATTTGAAGATAACAAGAATAAAATGAAAAGCACTTCATCAGAGCTAAGATTTTAGACCCAGCTGTTTTTATATGTACTATGTAAAGCTTCCTGTTTATATATAAAATTATCTAATACTCTGTGTGATTGCCAAATATTCTTATGGGTTAATAAAAGGTTGTTTAGTAATGGTAAGATTTTTCTCTGCAAGGGTAAGACAGTAACTATGTCATAAACTATATTTCAGTACCTAATTATATGGGTGTAATTTTAAACAAGGATGAAAAATGAAAAGATCAATGTCACTGACTTGCTCCATACATGCAAAATGAATTATACTAATAATTAGTTTCTCAGTTTAAGTATCACAGTGCTTATCAGATCCTTATAAATATGATGACATTTCATTCATTCATCATCTGCATTATAAATCCACTATGTTGTGGCTTAACCTTGGTCTGTTTGGCTGAACAGACCCGTCAACCAAAGGTAATCAAGTGCTTCTGAGGAGTCATCCTATAGGTGCAGTACCCCTGTGGTAGACTACCTCACTGGGGTCAGACCAGGGTCCTTCCCATGGCGAGGTTCAGTGAAATGGGAGGTCTGACTCCTGGGTGGACACCACAGCTGTTTAGCTCCAACCAGGGTGCACAGCACCACCAAATGTAGGCTCCTCCTCAGTGCCACCTAATAGGTAGACCATTATAACAGCTTCACAATACAGTATATTATAAACAGCGCTGTACACTTTATCAAAATATAAGGCATATATACAGTGATTGCAAGTACACAATGGCATCACAGAAGGATAAATTTGTTATGGTATTTATGCTCTGACACATCCTAACAACTGAACACAATTCATATTTTTAAAACTGGGTGAGCAAGAGTTTGGAGAAGCCCTGAAAACTTTGCGATTATTTCTGAAATACCATATGTGATGACGATAAGACATCTAACCTTTTGGTATCACTGCTGACTGCACCCATGTAGAATGCTGGCTATTTACATATAAAAATTACAGGTGTTCAATAAATAACTGTCAAAGAGGAATAGTTATACCTGATGGTTTAACTCACTCGCCACACATATATTTTTTTTTTAATTTATTGCCATCTCATCTATTCATCTGTCTCATCTCTCCACTGTATCTACAACCAGATGTCTTAATCCCAGATGGCATGGCCACAAATGACTCACCTCCATGTCACCCTGTCCTCTGAATCAGGCTGCCCTCTCTCCAGCTCAGTTTCCCCCCTCCTCACTCACTACTGTATACTATACCTCTCTGACTCAACCTCATCCCATCCATGGATGGGAAGAGGAACAATGATGATTATTTAAAAATATCAACATGATACTTTCTGTAGTCAAAATACACTAATGCCACTTGAGCTTTGTACATATACCAAGAATACTGACTGGAACATCATTTTAGAAGCTGCTGATTGTTTGGAAAGTGTTTCGTTAAAAAATAAATAAATCTTCGTACTAAAACTATGCTGCATAATGTGTTTATTCTCATCTGACAAATATCCATAGTCCTTTTTCAGGTTAGCTAACGGCCAAGTGTAGTCACACTGGAGGGTATATTTGACTGGTAACCAAGGATACTTAATTGTATATGATAACTAAGGCTCATCAAATTTCACACAACCATGACTTAAACTTTTGGGAGTGGCCAGTCCTGTCAGGTGAAAACAAACTGGCTATAGTGTATATTGTTTATGATCAAAGGATTCTTCTTATACAATTTATATCTTGTTTAAGAGATGAGTGGGTACAAAACACCCAAGCATTATTCAGATGTTACTTTCAATCTCCTGGCATAGCAAATAATCCAAAAACACTGGCATTATCTGTAGACAGTAAAATTTATACATTCCATTATTACAAACAAGTACACTAATACAGTTCTTTTGTATAATGTCTTCATTTCATGAAAACTGCATACAGTAATACACAGCCAAACTTATACTTTGATCCAAGAAAAATTTACAATGTTTCAGTGCACTATATCCTGTGACACTAAATATACAGCTTAAATAGGCTATATGTATACGTTACAAAAAGAAATAACACTGACCTCTCATAAGACTCAAATACATTATCATCCTACCCAAGAAACCAGAAAAGGAAAAAATAACAGCAAGTTAGAGAAGCTTTTACCAGAGTGTAAAATGAGAACTGATGAAAGAATAATGAAGGATTAAACAGAGCAGTCCCCTGATTCAACTGAAGTGTGAACCCTGTGGACAGCAGGCCTCAGCTATCTTCCTCCAGCAGTCCACAAGTCTCTTTTTGGGAACAGAGAGGGAGTTGAGGGACATTTGTTTAACCTGGGCAGCTCCACACCCCAGTTAATCAGTGCCACCACATGAAGGCATCCCTCTCCAGCACCAATAAACAAAGTACAGAACAAAAACAATAAGAAAAGAATATTAAAGAAGTAAATTGAGCCAAGAAAACCATACATATAACTAATACGCTGACTTGTCAGTGTCTTCTCATTGGTGGCTTAGATTTCATATAAGGATGAGACGAATTCTGTCGTGACCTAGAAGAGCTAAGGGATGAGGATGACGCAGATGATGAGCCACTCTGACCTGGTCTCTTGCGCTGAATGAAGTGGTAGGTCACTGAGGTAGGCCGAGTAGCCTTAGCTCCCACGTCAGGTACGAGATCAACCTTGAGTGCACTTTCATCGAGGAGTTTCAGCTTGGCCTCCAGCTCAGCAATTTTGGTCTGCTTGCTGGAAGGAGAGTTTAAGCTGCATAAGGGTCATCCTTAGTAAAAGCTGTTTTATTATTACTGTCATTATGATGGTCTGGCCATGTGGTGAGGATGAAGGATGAGAAACTGACAAGAACAGTGTATGTGAGTAAGGTGGAGGGGGAGATGGAAGGGGCAGACCAAGGATGAGATGGAGAGATAAGGTGGAGAGGATGGAGAAATGAGAGACTAGAAGAGTGTAGGTGAGCGAGGTGTAGGGAGACAGGGGAAGGGGAGACCAAGGATGAAATGGAAGGATATATGAGAATAGGGTGTGTGAGGTGGATGGAAGGCAACCAAATGGCAGAAGTACGGATGATGTAGAGGCGATTTGTTTATGGCCACTCTTTACGGGATTAAGGCATCTGGAGATAGACAGATGGACAGACAGACAGGTACCAGTAAACAGATGAACTAATTTTTATAACTTCTTCACTACCAGAGGTCCTTCCAAGTACAGTAGTATTGGTAGTTGTACCCCAGGTTCATCAGGACATGAACCTAGTGGACTGTAGCCTTGGGTTGTAATTTTTCTTACAGTCCACCTTCTTCCTTGCAAGGGACAGGGAAGGAGCTGACAGACATTTGTATAACCTATCAGCAGCGTTGCTTGGTTATTTCTGTGCCACTTTGTGAAGGTGTCCCTCACCGGTACTGATCCTTCCCAAAAAATGATGTCCCTCACCAGTACTGATCCTTCCCAAAAAATGAAAGATAATCACAGTCATCATCATCATCATCATCAACAACAAATGCTTTATCAACTACACTATAACCTACCTAACAGGGGCTGGCTCTCCTTTTCCTGCACTCAGTATGGGGGGTGCTGGCTTGTCCTTAGAACGTTCATACAGGCTCTAAAACATAACATGAAAATTAGTAAACCAAGAGAAACACAGTGAATGAGTAAATAAAGAAAAAACTAAAAATATATATTTACACATAAATCTCCTTTTTCTTCATCATATACTTTTATCACACTCTAGTAATAAAGACAGAATGAAAGTGTCAAAAAATATCTAGTCAGCTGAAGTGACTCCTAGTAGTACTGCTAGTACTATCTTCATAGATATTATTATTATTTCATTTTGGTGATAGGTGGGGTGCTCACCATCCACTCACTTGATGTGCTGCTTTGGGTGTCTGCCCTTTCCTCTCTTCCACCCTTCCTTTTCTGTCTTTCTTTCCTTCACTCTTTCATCTTTCTTTTGCCTATGGGTGACTTTACACTCCCTCTTTTGTCTTTCTTTCCTCTTCTTTCTGCCTACTGGTAAACTACAATGAGTGACAAGCCAAATGGTTTCCTGTACACCAAGAAACCATTTACTACGCTGGGTGGTAACCACATAACGAAATTATGGCACCTGGTGGTCTAGTGGGAAATTAAGGTGCTCTAATTGGATTGAGGCGGTGTAGGTTTATATCCTAGGGGTGGTTGGGGTTTACTGCTCACGTAATACCACTCAGGGATGAGTGAAGCTGGTCATTCTCATCTTAAATATCAGAACTAACTTGCCTAGCCCCAGGTTCCTACGCTCCTCGTGGGGCAGCATGGGATTGGATAATGGATGGATTAGTGGCATTAGTGGTAGTAATAGTAGTAGTTGGAGTAGAAATTGAGGAGGTCCTATCAAAATGTGTTTTCACCTCATCCTGTGCGTGTGCCCATTTGACGGCCATCCTCCGTCCCAGCACGACCCTTCCATCGAGCACGCCCATGGCTGCCCGTGCTGAGCTAGGTGAGCGGAAGGTGACAAAGGCATAACCCCTCGGCTGCCCGGCTTGGGGTCCCGAGCGGTGGTACAGAAAATCGAATTCCGCCAGCGCGCCAAATTTTTCCACCATTTTGAGGAGTTGGAACCAGCAGAAAAAAGAAAGGGGCAGCTCAGATTAGACATGGGGTACTAATATCAACACAAATATACAGTACTCCTATATTAACTTGGCCTAAAACTGCAGTCTACTCTTTCTACTTTAACCTGGTCTAATACAGCCTTTCAGGTAGATTGGCTCAGACAGGAAACTGGAATCAACGTCACTATTATGCACCTGTCATCATCAACATCATCATCTAGACCTTACCCACTCTGGGATGGGGTGAGGTAGGGTCCTGTCCCTGAAAAAAAACTTGTGAAATACTAACCAAAGTCTGTCCAACTGAATGGTCCACACTCCCATTCACTCATCATTCAAGCACCCAGAACCAAAATTATTCCACACATGGCTTCACATTCGCCTACTGGACAGAGTCAATCCAACAACCATCAAGTTAAAAAAGGGTGCCACACTCTGGTCATACACTTCTACAAAGTTCATCAAGCTAGCTCTTTTCAGTTTAACTTGACCTAAAAATGCCATCTCTCCTGGAAGCTGAGTTGTAATAATACCGTATATAAACAGCAGACTATAATGCCAGTCACCAGGAGGGAATACTTACTCTCTGAGGCGGGAGTCTAAGTTGCCCACCCACAGTCTGCGGTCGTCAGTCCTTGCTGAGTCCTTTGGCGGTAGCGGCACCGGTTCCGTGACCTGCCGTAAGTTAGGTTAAGTTAGTCTGACATGGATGCAATTAACAGATGGAACTATACCCTTTTTACTCTAACTTGGCCTAAAACTGCCGTCTCTCCAACTTGAATGCAGAATTATAACAAGATATTAATATTATATTATGGAGCTAGTAACAAAGAAGTGCTATGGAAAAGGTGTATATGCAATGAAAGCTGGAGACAGAAGCTGGCCACCTTCCCCCATCTTCATTTTATATGTACGAAGAAAAGCATATGTGATGAATGCTTATAAAGAGAAAATGCTTAGAACTGCTTAAATTCAGCAAAGAGCATGTTACTTTCAGTGTCTGTTAGTTAGGGGTATTTCCCAAAAGCAGACCAACTGACTTCTCCAGTTGCATTTGGAAGAAAGAAAAACCTCTGCCCAAGTTCAAACGGATGCAAGCCCAGTGGACTGCAGGCTGAAGCTGCCCTCCTCCTGCAGTTCATCCTCCTCCTCTCGGGGAATATGGAGGGAATTATGGGACGTTTGTATAGTCTGGCAGCACCTCGTGAAGGCATCCCTGTGTAGCAACATTAAGCTTTTCAAATTTGTGACGCTAACCCAAAACAAAAGCACGTGTCAATTAAATAACCAAAACAATAAAGTGTGTTCATTATGACCATAACCACGTGCTATTAAATGACAAATGTCTTGGTGTCAACAAGCATCTCATCCACCTTACATCACCGTTATTACGGCTAAATTATCGCTCCCACTTGGCATAATGGGTGCTCAGGGATAACTGACAACTTATACAATATATGAAATACTAAAATGAAGACGATTAAATCATACCTCCGTCATGATGTCAAAGTGTAGATCAATACCACAGACACAGGAAATCCTTCTTCCGCAGGGGAGCACCGCGAACTGAGATTTCTTTATTCACTCAACAATTTCGACAGTTTGTTCAGTTATTAGTGAAAATTATTTATAACAATAATGCTAATAAGCTTCCTACAAGGTAATATAAATTGTTATGAAATAACACTAAAGCTTGAGATAATCCCCCAAGTTAAATAAATGTAATATACTAATAGCTGATGCAGTGAATGTATCATCTGTATTCATAATTATTGATATAAAGAGTTTCATAAACGTAATTTAGCTGTTCTTTATGCCTTTCATAGGCTCGTTGTTACGGACGGTATGTAAACATTGAGGGTTCACTCTTCCCGGTTTGAGGACTGTGTTGGACGTTTTTACAATTTATGACATTTTCATACCTTCTTCGCTAATTTCCTCATCGGAGAATTAAAGGTAAGTCTTTCTGTAATGGTTGTAGATGTTAAGTTTTAATATTGAATGAAATATTATTCACACATTCGTCAGAGATTTGGGTACAGTTTTCCAGTCTCACTGAAAAATATCATAAACGGTATACATATATTCCTTTCACTTTAACTTGGCCGCCCTATTCTCCTGAAAGAAGGATGGTAGGCTGCAGAAGAGGAGCCAATTCAACCTACATGCAGGCCAGTGGCTTCACATTCAGTTGAGCCTAGGGTTGCTGCTAACATACGGTGAAACTGCAAGCGACCCCCCCATGCATATAGTTTATTTGTACGGTATTATTTCCTCGTTAAATTACAACCTAATTATCATAGTGATGAATTTTAAAGGTGCAGAGTTTTTGAGGGTAGTAGATACACAATCATCAGGTTTGCATACATACTGTGGGGAACGGTAGCAGGTCAGTCTGGGTAAACATGCGCTTTATTTGAGGCAGTAGAAGCGCCTTACGAGATCAGGTCTTCTTCTTCCTGATAGTCTGTTGTTTTTCTGATTATTTGTGGGGAGGTAAATAAACGTTTCATTTTAAATTTGTTTCCCCCGTTGCCTTCAGCTATGTTCCTCTGTGTCTCCTTGGTTACTATAGATGGCTTGCTTTCATCTAATAGGACTGGGTCATTCTCACAGCTTGAATACTGAGTCATGGTTGTATGAAATTCAGAGCCTTAGTTATGAGTTAGACATAAATCTCCTTGGTTATTGATCAGAATTGTCCTCCAATCTGGCAGCACATGACCATCAACTAAGCTGTTTTTTTTTTTTCTCTCTCTCTCTCTCAGGCAAAACCTTATAATGAATAGGTTGTTGTAAAAATAGAAGATACATACAATATTTTGATTAATTTCTTTATTAATATTATCTACAAGATACACAATATATTACCATAGCTAAAAAAAAAAATCTTACTTTACAAGCAAGCTGTGTCACTCACTAATCTGTCGACAGTATTTCATAAAAACACTAACGAATAATTTTAAATACATCAGGCCATGGACTAGACTCAATTATGATATGTCATTCTAATATATGTAACACTTTCAAGCCGTACTGACCAATGTAGTTACGCTTGTTAATTATGGTGACGGTTACACTGAGAAATATGGAATTTTTTTTGGCAGTTATAAAGAACTTTGTGATTGTTACCTGACAATATATATGTCAACTTGATGTCAGTTGTGTCTGTCTGTTGCCGAATGCTTTCATCCTGTAATGGGTGGCCACAAACAAATCGTCTCCACATTGCCCTGTTCTCTGTCATTTGACTACCCTCCTTCCAGCTCACACCCCACTCTTTCATATATCTCTCCCCTCCATCCCTCCATCGGTCTCCACCTTCCCCTCTACCCCTTCACCTCACTCACATTATCGTTTTCTTGCCAGTCTCATTCTCCATCCTCTCCAGCCCATCCCTCCATCTCGTCCTTGGTCTCCCCCTCCCCCTTTCCCCCTCCACCTCACTGACATACACTCATCTAGTCAGTCTCTCATACTCCATCCACCACTTGGCCAGATTGTTTCAAAATATTACTCTTAATACTTTCAATCATAAGTATTTATTGGATATTGTATAGCATTGTTGATATATGCTTAATATTACTGTACCAAGGTCCAGTACTGGTACAGTATTATCGAAGTTGCAGTGGACAACTGTACTGTAATTTTAAGTAATAGCACCGTAGCATAATGTGAAAAATATTAACGTGTCACTGCAAATTTTTTTTTTTCTTTATGTAATTAGATAAATGTTTCTAGATCAGGAAAAGCACCATACTCAACTTGTTTTGAGCCTTAGTTACTCCTAACCTTCTCATCCTGATGACAGATTTTCTCTATTTTTGCTGTCAGCAGACAGTTTTATCCAGTAGACAGTTTTATCCAGTAGACAGTTTTATTCAGCTTTGAAGAACTTTTTGAATGCAGTGGGTGAGATTGCCATCAGTACTGGAGGTCCTTCTGAGGTTTAAATAAATTGTCTATTGGTAGCGAGAATAGAATGAAAAATGCATCACCAAATTGAACAGGTTAAGGTCATTGTTAGTGAAGTCCAGTACAGTACTACAGTAGATATATTACAAGCCCTTACACAATTACTGTAGCTAATAGTAAAGATTTCACACTGTGGCCTGCTAATGTGCTAGTTAGTGTATTGCTCATTGTAATGTTGTTGCGTTTCAGGGTACAGGTCACTATAGCAAGGTTGTTTTCATATGACAAATATCCCCAGACCTTTCCAGCTAAGTTGATGGCCAGGTGTAGTCAGATTGGAAGGTGTATTAGGCTAGTAACTAAGGAGACTCATTAAACTAAGGCATACTGAATTTCATGCAACTGCAACTTTGTATAGTCAGAATTGTGGAAGTGGCACAGTTCCATCAGATGAAAACAAACTAACTATTGGTACAGTATACTAAGTATATTAATGCTGTGTCTCAAGTTACTGTTTATTAGTACAGTATACTGTGTAGTCATAACCCCTGCATCCCCACCCCACTTCACCCTTGTGTCAAAATATAAACTAATTATAGACTTCCATACATCTGCCATGATTTAGTAACAGAGGTAGTTGTAGCCCCAGGTTTGTCTGAACCATGAATCCAGTGAACCTCAGGCTGAAACTTCTGTCCTCCTGCAATCCCTCATCCTGATTTTGGGGGATAGGGAGGGAACTGAGGGATATTGTACAACCAGGCAGCTCCATCACCTGGTTATATTGGTGCCACTGCATGAAGGCTCCACTCCAGCACCATCTCCCACAATGAGAGATATAAATGAATACCTAACCTAAATTATTACATATAACTAATCTGGTTTCAATCTGCAGTTATCTCTGTCGGAGAATCCCTCGTCATAGCAGTATATTTAAGCACAAACATTTCACTCACAAATTAAAGCTAAGTACATATACTGTAGTTAGTCAGCAGTAATATTTCAGACATTTTTATGAACGAAATAGTCTTTTCCAAATTGAATTAGCCCATTTATTTCAGTGATTTTAAATTATCTTGATCAGCTAAATCCCATTGATAATCATTCCACCCTACTCCAAAGCATATTGAGTGCTGCAACTTTGATACTAGTACTGTAATATTATCATATTGAAATATGATAATTAAATTAGCATTATGCCTTGTGTGTGTGTGTGTGTGTGTGTGTGTGTGTGTGTGTGTGTGTGTGTGTGTGTGTGTGTTTTTTATCAGTCTGTTGTCTGTTATAAACACAGCCACAGCAAATATACTTTGCTGGATATGCACAATGTTGGTATGTAAGTAATAATAATGCTGTTTGACTTCAATATAATAAATAATTTCACTACTTAACTGCACTAAAGAAACACACTCATCACTCACTATCAAAGCTTAGTTCATATTGTAAAAATTAACTTGCTTCTTGGCAGTAATGATCACAATAATATCTATTTATCTATATATCTGTGTGTGTGTCTGTATCCAGACACCTTCTGCAAAGGGTGGCAACAAATAAATCACTTCCTTGCCACCGTCTTCCATAATTTGGCTGCCCAACTGCCAACTCACACAGCCTTCTCTCATATCTCACTTCATCCACCTCCAGAACACCCTGCCCTGCATTATTTGCCTCCCCTCCCTCAAACCCACACTTACCCTTCTCTCATATACAGTATATCCACTTCATCCCTTCGTTTCATCCTTGGTCTCCTCCACCTCAGTCACATAGCTACACTCTTTTAGTCCGTCTCTCATTCTCCATCCCTCCATCTCATCTTTGGTCTCCCTGCTCTTCCTCTCCCCCTCCACCTTACTCACAACATACACTCCTCTAGTCAGTCTTTCACTTTTCATACTCTCCACATGCCCAAACCATCTCAGTCCCCTACTTAATCACTTTAAAAACATCGTATACTACAGTATTGCTGTACAGTGATAAGCCTTCTTACTCACACTCATCAACCACAGTTACAACAGACGCTCGGACAGGAACATCATACGAATACTTTGGTTTCTCCTTGGCAATGAGAGAGTGCTTCTTATGCGAGAGGTTAGGTGTTTCAGGGCGGTCATGCCAATGCAGTACAATCTCCTGGTCACACGGGCATGTACGTACAAAGATGGGGTTCGTGTAGGCTGCGTGTAGATACCTGGGGAGGTACAGATAGAGGAAAAATGATCAGCAATCGTATTATGTAATATAGTAGTTGTTGTTCATCCCTGGTCCATCTGATTGAACAGACTTGTTGACTACAAGTAAGCAGCTGCTTCCATGGGGATGTCCCATAGGTTCCCAACTCAGTTTTGTATCAGTGTCTTAGAGTGTCGTGGGCTTTGCTGTGTTCCATATGTGTGTCGTGTTATGTGGGCCTGTTTTACAAACTGGACACATGTTAAACAGCTACCAGATTCTGTTTTACATTCTTGGACAAAAAGTAATTGGGAAACCTGGTACGAGTAACCTCCTTCAGTACTTACATAAGGGTTACCGGTATGTTTGTCAAAACACTGATAAACAGAAACCATTAAAACCCCCAAATAATGCTAGTTCTACCAAGATACTCCAGCATTTGATGGATGAGGATAGTGTGGCATGGAGGCATATCATTTTTAGTCACCTCTTCCAAGATGAAGGCATCTGTATGTAAACTGATAGGCAGGTAGATAGATAGATGATCTTTTATATTGCTCCCTCCAACCTTTCTTTCTTTCTCCCACCCCTTGCTCCCATATTTAATCCAGTCTCCCATGCATTATTTCTGTCAACTATTTCTTTCTCCCCTCCTCACCTCCAAATTCCAGGTAGGTTTGTAGGAATATCATACTCCTTCAGCGCCTTTGCTGCCACCCGCAGATGCTGTAACTTTGGCAGCACTTCACAGTCCAAGTGTGTTAGGTGATTCCCACACAGGTACATGCTTGGTTCGTGGTCTGGTGGGGTCTTGTGTCCATTTGATCCATCCTGGTTGAGGTAGAGTAAATGGAAGGGAGGATAAAATGAAGTTGTATGTACAGGGTGGTCAATATTTAATGCTCCTCTTCCATTCCTTTATGTGATGGCACCAATATATAGTGACTGAGCGGTGGAACTGCCCAGTTATACAAATGCCCCTCAACTCCCTATCCTTCCAAAAGGAGGACAGTAGTCAGCAGGAAGGGGGCATCTTCCACCTGCAGTCCACCAGGTTCACATTCAGATGAACCTGGGGTTACAACAACTACAGCTACTACTGTCTTGTTGAAAGTACTGTACTGAAATTACTTGTCTTTCTTTTTCATGGACAATAGATACGTAGATGAGTGTTTGAGAAACTGATTAAGCTTTTTAAGTGCCTGGTTGAGCTTACTTTATACAGTTGATGGATAGGTATATAGGTAGGTAGGTAGATAATTATATAAACTAGTAAATTGATAGAGAGGTAGGTAGGTAAATAGATAGAGAGGTAGGTATGTAAGTAGATAGATAGGTAGACAGATAAAATAGACAAGCCAGTAGATTTTCAAACACACCTGATGCATTACATCCCCATTACTAAGTCCGTTGGCTGCATGGGGCCTTTCGAGAAACTGGTTAAGCCTTCTTAGAGCCTGGTCAAGCTTAGTGGGATCCTGGTTCACTGCCTTGATGTAGAAGCAGAACTTAGAGAAGAAGTCCTTTGTCGCCAAATCGGCCTCTGGGCTGTTGTATTCTAGGCCTCCTCCTGGGAATCTGAAAAAGGGAGGGTTTTAAGTAGTGTTCACTCTCTCTGAAATGGTCTTCTTTACTTTTATGCCTTAAACCTTGAGGGGGTTTTGCTGTACTTACTTAGAGTCAAGGTAGTATATGATGTCATCAAGAGCGTCATATCCTTCGTCTCCGTGTATCAGCGCTGGCACGTGTTTCAGCCCCAGGGTCTTGAATTCTGGTGGAGGCTTGGCTGGGTTGGTTGTGATTACCTGTGGGGAAACAAATATTTGCATGATTAAGATGCAGCCTTCATAAACCCCTTTACTACAAGGGATTTATCCTGTTCTAGATTAAACCTGTCCAGCCAAGAATAAGATAAAAGGATGGCACATAGTTTCACATGGTTAGGTGAAGACTAACTTTGTTTTACTTAAAATGAGCAGTAAGTAAGTTTTGGAACACATCTCAGACTTATAATGGTGACTGCTTGTACTTAATGTCTTTAAATTTTTCAAGCAGGAGGAATCAGATATTGTCTTCATAATACTTTTCAGGCTGAAGGGATATGGGTACAGCCTTCAGCAGCTTATTCACTATGAGGCATCCATATTGAAGCTGGATAAAATTGTGTGATTGTAGCAAAATTGAAAAGAGGACTGTATTAAACTTCATTCAGTACCTTAAATTTGAGAATCCCATGTTCGGCCTTCTTGAGCAGCACCATAAACACACGCTGACAGAACGGACAGGCACCCATTCTCTCCCCATCCACACCCGCCTTCACATACACCATCACGGTATTCTTGTCCTCGTCCTCTTGTCCCGATGGCACGGACACTGAATTTTGTCCAACACTGCCCATTTTGTCAATTGTTTATCTATTTCTTCTGTTATAGTTTTTGTCACACGTATAATTGTTTTTACGTTTTTTCTTCACTTATGTGCCTTCTTATGCTCAATTAATATGTCTTGTACATTTTTCCATGCCTTTTCTTCGCTGCAGTTGGACTTGTGTTCACTCTCTCTCACTTCTTTTTCGGAATTAATTTTCCTTCTCCTCTCCCACTTTCTCCTCCTACTTCACCTCCTCTCTTCCATGTAGTGTTTTTCCACTTTGTCTTTTATTCATCAGTCGTCATTCTTTTAACTTCTCTTCGGTTCTTTACAGTTTATCAAATTTCTCTTCTTTTTCTTCACCCACCCTCCTCCTCTCACATCTCTCCTCCTCCCTCCTCCTCCTCCCCCTCCTCTTCCTCTCAAGAGTCACCTCTTTACTCCTCTCTTCTCTCCTCTTCAGCTATATCTGAAATGAAAAATGTGTCGTTACCTTTTTATTGATGGGTAAAAATAAGGTAGCATTAAATTAGCTGTTTCTGTTGTTTACTGTGAACATTTTGAAATAAAAGATTAATTATTTGGAAATGAAGAAATGTTGATGGTATAGAAAGGATTTTTTTTTTTTTTTTTTTAGTCTTCTCTTCCCCCATCTGTAATCATCATCATCATCACATCCTCATCCTCTTCCCTCCCTCCCTCCCTCCCTCATCTTTCCTCCAGTGTCCTGGAGGAAATAGTGGCTGGGTAACTATTTTAATTCTATCCATTTCCGTGTTCCCTCAATTTCGTCCTTGAACTTACAAACTGTGTGGAAAGTAACGGTTTACCAATAGTTTTTTTTTTTTTTTTTAAGCGCCACACATCTTTTCTTTTACATCTGTTTATTTCCGCCAGCCAAGTTGGACGGAGGGTATGATGTCACTCGTGTCTTTGTGTCCAGGATATCTCAAAAAGTTGCTGTCGGATTTCAGTTAAATCTGGTCGATAGATGAACAGCGGATCAAGGAAGAGGTGATTCGATTTTGAGGTGGATCCGGATCAGGATGCAGGAATGAATAATAAATTTCATTGCCCCTGGCGCTTTCCGAGCGGTGTCGTAGTTAATTGTATGAGTTGAGAGGACCATGTGGAGAGACAGACAAATTAGGAAGTAAAGGAGGGTTGTGGTTTTGATGTGGATGTGTTTGAAAGCTTTAGGAGAAATGCTGTCTGATGGCTTGGCCATGTGGAGAGGATGGAGAGCGAGAGACTAACTCAGTGTCCCTGAAGAAGGTGAACGAGGGAGAGGAAGGGAGAGACCGAGAATAAGATGGAGGGAGCGGGGTGAGTTGGAGGGATGGGGTGGAAAGGTATATGAGAGAGGGGGTGGGGTGAGTTGGAGGGAGGACAGACTGATGACGGAGGACAAAGTGACATGGGGACGATTCGTTTGTGGCCATGTCTTATGAGATATATGCGTTTGGCTGTAGAGAGAGAAATAAGTAGATAGATAGATTTGTAGGTATATATTGGTACAGTAGGTAGACGGATACATACTGACAGATAGATAGATAAACAGACAGATGGATAATGTCGGCACTTTCGTTGTTTACGCTAATCATCTGATTGGCGTATCAGCTGATGTCGGCACGTGTGAGGTGGAGTGGTCAGCTGTGAGTGATTTACCTGAGTCCTTTGATAACATAGGAAGTTTGGAGAGAGGGGAGAGAAGGAGGAGGAAAGTAGGAAAGAGGGAGAGGTTAATGAGGCAGATAGAAAAAGGAAAGAAGAAACAGAGAGGGAGGACGAGGAATGAAAGAGGCAAGAAGAGTGATAACCTAGCTCTTTTGATAATAAGGGAAATTTAGATAGAGGGAAGAGGAGGAGGAAGGAGAGAATAGGTGGAGAAGGATGGAGGAAAAAAGGAAGAGGAAGGAAAAAGAGAGGGATGTAGAGGAAGGAAGGACTAGAGAAAAAGGAATTGGAAAGAAAAAGAGAAAGGTGTAAATGAAGGAAGGAAAAGAAGGATTAAAGAAGAAGGAAGAGGAAAGAAAAAAAAAAGGAGAGATATAGATGGAGGAAGGAAAAAGGAAATAAGGAACAGAGAGGAAGAAGAACGAATGGAGAAGGAAGGAAGAAGGAGAGGTTCAGGAAGTGTAGAGGAAGGTTGGGAGATTAATGAAAAGAGAGAGAGAGAAGTGTAGAGGGAGGGAGAAAAACACAGGAAGTTTGAACGGAGGGGAGAGAAGGACGAAAAGGTTAGCGAGGCGAGAGAAGAGGCGTTAGGGAAAAGAGGAAGGAGGTTAATTTATGGGAGAGGGAGGAAGGAAGTTTGTTGAAGTGGGGGGGGAGGGAAAGAAGGAAAGGAGGGAGGAAGGAAGGAAGGAAAGAAGAGGTACGACAGAGATTGTTGAATGAAGGAGGGAAGGAAAGAAGGAAGTAAGAGGAAGGAAGCAGGGATTGTCGAGATGAAAGGAGGGATGGAAGGAAGGAAAGGCAGTGAGGATGAGAGAGAAGAGAGAGGTGGGGGGGAAGGTGGAGTTTTGGAGAGAAAAGGTGGGGGAAAAGGTAGGTAACATTCCTCCCTAGCGTGACTCATAGTGGGATTGTGTTTCAACTTCTCTCTCTCTCTCTCTCTCTCTCTCTCTCTCTCTCGTTTTTAATATTACTTTACACAGAATCATCATCATCATCATCATCACCATCACTTCCTCTTCCTCATATCCTATAACAATAGCCTTTCCA
>JAGKTI010000878.1:64909-88822 GCA_018397915.1 Birgus latro
AGAGAGAGAGAGAGAGAGAGAGAGAAATACACCTCTCGCTTCACCACAAAATCATTTCCGGGCTGAATCTTCCATAACATCATAAATAACAGATCATTCAAATCTAGAACTTTCTCAGGAATTCTGACGAAAGAATGCGACAAAGAAGAAATAAAAATAAAAAATAAAATAAATGATAAGAAGAATAAAAATAAAGAAAAAGTGTATATATTTGAGTTACAAGCAGCCTTCTAACTCCAAAGGCTTATGAGAGAGAGAGTGAAATTAATTTGTTTTTTGATGAGAATATAATCACAACCGCCTGTTAGGTTTACTCTCTCTCTCTCTCTCTCTCTCTCTCTCTCTCTCTCTCTCTCTCTCTCTCAGCAAATCGTAACACACGATTTTTTTTTTTTATATGTAACTGTTCTGTTGTCTCTAAGCATTAGTGTCTACCACCTCATCACTCACAGTTTTTCTATCACTACATCTGTCTGTCTATCTGTCTACCACTACTTATATCTATCTGTTTACCAGTCCATCTAACCATCTCTCTATGTATCTATCTATCTACACTTCCTATCTACTCTATATATATCAATGTATCTATCTCTGTCAGTCTATCTATCAACACTATATCTGTATGTATCTACTGTCTATCTATCTATCTGTCCACAGTGATAGCATGACTGTCTTCACCTGACATCTTGATCTGTCGAAATATAGACCGTGGGAGAGAGACGGGGGAGGGGGAGATTGGAGAAAGGGAGGGGGGGAAGATGAGGAGAAAGGAAGGGACGAAGGAAGGGGAAAGAGGGGGGGAGAAACGGAGATGATGGAGAGAGAGAAAGGGAGGGGGGGAGAAATGGAGATGAGAGAGAGAGAGAGTTACACAATAAGGCATTGCAATCCTGACAATCAGTTTACATGTGGTAATATGTAATTATGTTATGTATTAGCCTCAGGGTTACATGTACAGAGTAGCAATGTAACTGGTGTGATTCTCTCTCTCAGTTCAACAAATTATGATCTGTTTAGAGTTAACTTTCCCTCTGAGAGAGTCTGGGAATTGAGATTAATTGTTTTCTTGTAAAGTTGGAGCCAACAAACAAAAGCACACACACACACACACACACACATACACACACACACACACACACACACACACACACACACACACACAATCATTGTGATATTCTCTCCCTCCAGACTTCCCTTCTTCCCTTCACATAGTAATCTCTCTCCTGTCTTTCCTTAACCCCTTTCTTTCGCTCCTTCTCTTCCTACTTTCCTCTTTCCCCTTACTCCATATCTCTCCTTCACACTAATTATCTTTCTTCTATTTCTCCTCCATCCATATCTTCCTCTTTCTCTTCCTACTTCCCTCCTTCCATTAATACCTCATCGCCACCCTTTACATTTCATCACACTTGTTCATTCATCTCTGTCTCCCTCAGCACCACAATGGACCCCAATCAGCAGCAACAACAAGGTGGTCAGGTACTTCCTCGTACCTCTGGACTCCCCCTCTCGGACTTCCTCATGCAGCTTGAAGACTATGTTCCAACAGTGGGTGGCTTTTATTATGGTGCAGTAGACTGTACTGAAAATAAAAATGTACTTGTGTAATTTTCAAATTTTGTATTGCATTATTCTTAATAGGAATCTGGCTGTCACCATTCATTGTTGGGAGAAAGTTTGGCAGTAGTACTGTAGTATTAGTAGTAGTAATCTCAATCTGTCTGGCCAAGCAGACCCATCCACCACAGGCAACTTGCAGGGCCATTCCATGTAGTTAACCAATGTTCCCTTGTGGCAGACAGCACCTTACTGCAGCAAGGTACAGTGAAGAGTGTGGAGGTTTGGTTCCTGGATGGATGCTGCATTTGTGTCTCCACCCAGTTACCAAGGGCACCATAGTAGACTCCATCCACATCATCCAGTTACAGAATTTGGTCATATGGTTACCACCCAGCAATGTAAAATAAATAGGTAGTAGGTATTTAGGCAGATGCAGATACAGTACATAGGTAGATGGATCATAGTTACACAGTTATCTATCTGTCTATATACCCAGGCTGCTTCCCCCAAAGAAAGGGAGGAAGCCGAGGCAGGACGACACACTCCCAATTTACTCATCCACACACACACACATTCATTCACATCTTATCCCCAAGGGAAGAAGGGACATAACTATACTGATAAATATTATGCAGGATGGCCTGTATATAATGCTGCCCTTTCACTCTGGTGTGGGATTTCTTGTGTGTTGTGGGAATAGCTCTGTCAGTGTTATCATTGTTTATCCTGCATCATTGATTCATTTTGTACTGTCATTGCTACACCCACCGCCACACTGACAGACTGAACTATCCCCACACCTAAGATGCTGCCAGGCAAGTGTCTAGTGGAGTGCTGTTTAAGGACCACCCTGTACTCTTCTGTATTAAGATAGTGAAAGAGTACTTTTTCATTTGCAGATCCCTGATGCAGTGACAGCCTATTACCTTAACACATCTGGGTTTGAGGCAGCAGATGTAAGGCTGTGAGTATTTTGGTAGATAATTAAGTATTCACATACTTGCTCATCCTGTAACATTTTCCATGAAAGCCATTTTTTTTTTTTTTCTTATTAAGGTAACGGAGAAGGAATCAAGTGCTTGAAACCTGCGGTGTTGTTTCCGAGAGAGAGAGATCCTTTAATTTTGAGATACTTGGATGCATTGTGTTTAAGAGTGGTCATAGGCAGAGGGAAATACACTGAGGAAGACAGTTTCAATGTTGACCTGTTGCCCTACCCAGTTATACAGACATCCCTCCTCTCCATCCCCCTCACCTAAAACAGGATGGTAGACTGCTGGAGGAGGGCAGCCTCAGCTTGAGTCTACCAGGTTCACATTCAAATGAGCCTGGGACCACAGTAACAGCTGATTGTCCGTAAGGCATATCATTTGAAAATTATCCAGACTTTACCTCTGTTGTATTAATTGTGTGCTAATTGTTATGATTTTTAAATATTTTAATGCACAAAAAGAATAAAACAAAGGCTGACAGGTTGTAAAATGTATCCTCTCAAAAGTTCATCCAACCGTAGGCTCTCATTGTTAAAAAGTTTATTACATATTATTGAAATCTATTTCTCAATAGTTTGCAGCAACTGATGGGAAGTGATTATCCCTTTTGTACTGTGATATGGCTGGTGGTAGGTGGTGGTGACCATCATGATCATCCACTCATATGATGTAGTGGCAGGGCTGATGAAGGCTATATTTAATTCCTCTAGCTCAAATCTCTCTGAAAGTGAATAAAATACAGTAATGTATATTGCTGATGTCTCTATCATTCTCTCCCCAGTGTGCGTCTGATCTCACTGGCCGCCCAAAAGTTCATCTCGGACATTGCCAATGATGCCCTGCAACACTGCAAGATGCGTGGCTCACAGCAGTCCAGCAGCAAGACAAAGGGTAAGGACAAGCGCTACACCCTCACCATGGACGACCTCACACCTGTACTGGCTGAATACGGCATCACCGTCAAGAAACCACACTATTATATCTAGCTAGACCAAGGTGACCTAATGTATTTTTATTACATGCAGTCCACATGTTTAGTTGAGGATATCTCTCAACAAAATGATTTATCTCTTTATACTTAGAGCCAGATGATTCAAATCATTAATGAATTGTCTCCATGTCTGATGGTGGAGGATTAAGGCAACTGGCTATCGACACAGAGACATTTGGTGGATGAGGTTGGAAGAATGTTTGGGATGATGATGATGATAAATACAGAACCAAATGGACTGTAAGCTCAAACCTTTCCAGATGCACCTTTCCAGATGCACCTTTCCAGATGCACAGTACCATACTCTCAGATAGTGACCCAGTTCTCACGTGTAAGAAAATTTGAAAGTGATTCCCAGACACTCACAATATCACTGTGAACTTCCCTCTTGGTCCTAGTATACTAGACATTTGCTTTCACTATTTAATGCACCTAAATAGTTCCTTAACATTCTCTCTTGTATATTCCTATACCCATAATCCTTAAGTTCAACTAGAATGGAATCAGCAGGACTGAAAATAGTCTTCATCATCATCCTGACCCTCTCATCCACCCAGTGGTGGGGTGATGTAGGATCCAGAAGTAAGAAAATAGAAAAAAAAACATTAAGTGGGAGAAAATTGACTGTACCAAACTAAGAGGCCAATTCTAAGCAGAAAAAAAAAAAAATTGTCATCATCCAGACCTCCTTTCACACTCCAAGTGGGGTGAGGTAGGGTCTCAAGAGCAAGAAATACATGATAGAATGAGATAATTAAAATAAAAATAAATAAATATATAAACATCAACTAGGGTTGCTTACAAATAAATAGTATATGACCATTTTTAGTTAAAAGTAATTATTTTAGGAATTTAGGTGGTTATGATCAACTGCTATTTTAGATTTATTTCACCTTTATCCTTATTTTCAGGCAGTGTGTGTGTGTGTGTGTAACTCACTGGGTCAGTCAGGATCACTTGATGGTCGTGATCGTCAGCTTTTACCCTCACGGAAGGGAGCTGAGCGCTCATATAGTCCGATCTAAGGGCAAGGCTGTGACCTTCACACACACACACACACACACACACACACACACACACACACACACACTCCCATCCTCTTGCTCAAGGGGGACAGTAACCTCCCACTCCGTTAGTGAAACTTTTCGCAACCTGAGCGAGGCGCGAACTCTCGTCTACCAGATGGGAAGCGAGAACATTACCACTGAGCCAGTGAGCGTGTGTGTGTGTGTGTATGCATGCACGCACATGCATACACATGCAATATTCTGTACCTAAGTTAAATTGTTATTAGCCTATGGTCTTTACTAGACATTTTTTAATCTTTTGTTCCTGACATCATAATATAGTTTCTTAGAATTCGTCTACCTTTGTCAATAAATGGACAGTTCTCTTTTACACATTATTTCATTTTTTTGTGTGTGTAAATAGACTGGACATTTTCTCTCATTTTAAAAAACAAATGTTCATATATACATCTTAAAGCTAAAGGTCTGCTGGAATGTTATCCTAATAAAATCACCATGTATGTCATTGAAATTTATTAAATACATTTGAAAATAAATACCATTATATACAGAATACAGTTGATGGTAAGAGATGGTGACCACCATCCACTCATTTGAGGTATTGCTGCCTACTTTTTCCCCCTCCCCTTTATCACTTTTTTTATTTTCCCCCTATTATTCTTTTCTGTCTGCCCATCCTTCCTGTCACATTTTACTACTCTTCATTCCTCTTAAGGTGGCTCTACACCGAGTGATAAGTCTAATCGTTTTGCGTAACCCAGAAAACCATTACAGTGCTAGGTTGTAACCATATACAGTAGTCAAATAATGGGATGATATGGAGCCTACTATGGTGCCCGTCAACTGGGTGGAGAGACGCAAATGCTGTGTCCATCCAGAAACCAAACCTCCATACTCTTCCTCACAACTCACTCGGGCGAGGTGCTGTCTGCTGTAAGGGATCATTAGTTCATTGCACAGGACAGCCCTGCAGGGGTGGTTGTTTGCCTGCAGTTGACAGGTCAGCTCAGTCAGGCAAATCGGGCTTACTCAACAACATTAGGTACCATTATTTATAATAGTACGATACTGTATATGTAATCTTTTGACTTTAACTTGGCCCAGGTTTCACATAGCTCAGAGACAGAAAAAGACAATGCAGTGGCTCTACATCCTTTCCATAGAACTTCTGTGACCATGAGGATATTCTAGCATTAATCTACTGCAACAACTCGGCATTCAAGATGGAGAGATGGCAATTTTAGTCCAAGGTAAAGTAAACAGCAGTCTTTTTTATTTTTTCATTAGCTTCTTCCACAGCTGTGTGTGGAGGTGTAGGATGGAGAGATGGCATTTCTGGGTCCAGCTAAAGTGAACAGACCATACGGTAGGCGCGGAAAGTGTTGATGCCATCTTAAAAAAAGAAAACATTCTTGTGGTTAGCAAGGAGAAACAAATAAATTAACACTCACCATTGAATTTAGTATTTACTGGCATTCCCCTTCACCTTTATTATCTTCTTAAGGCATCTGGGGAGACTGATGGCATAGTTTTGCAGAACAGACGGACTAAAACTGCTCCATAGCTGCTTGACTGCAGCCTCAAGTTTAGGCAAAGATGATGTGTCCAAACTACGCAGCTGCTGCTTCATGTGCGCCCATAAATTCTCAATGGGATTGATATCTGGGCTGTTTCCGGGCCAATCTCGAATAAAGGGAACCTCACAGTCTGTTAGCCACTGTTTCACTGACTTTGCAACATGTGCAGGGGCAGAATCTTGCATAAATACTCTTGCCTTGGTTTTATCAAAAGAGTCACTTAAAACATCACATAAGAACTCCAAATAATTGTTCTGGTTCACTTTTTCATTTGCAGGTAGAATTACCAACCTACCAACACCATAATATGTAAAGCAGCCCCAAGCCATGAGTGAGGCTGGGTATTTAACAAACTTGGAAGTAAGTGTACTTAGGATCCAGGGGGTCACTGCCTGATTTACGGTACACTCGTGATGAAGGGGTACCAGTGACAGTAAATGTTGACTCATCACTCCAAAGCACAGTTTTCCATTGCTCCTCACTCCAGGCAAGATATTTCTTACAAAAATTTACTCTCTTTTTCTTCTGAAGTGCAGTTAGCAGTGGTTTTTTATGAGCACAAAAACTCCTGTAGCCCAGATCGTCACGCAACAGCTGCTGCACACTTCTGACAGACACATCTGCCAGCAACTGTGGGTTCTTTTCTTTTAAATCCCGTGCTGTTAGCCTTGGATCCTTGCTAACTTGCCTTGAGATCAGCTGACGGGTCCTGAAGGTTGTCTTACGAGGTCTCCCAGGCTTGGGAAGTGGAGTGGGAGGAATGGCCTCCCCACTGTCCTTGAACCGCTTCACCAGTCTCTGCACTGTCCTCAGTCTAACACCATCTGATTTGCAATAAATGGGAGTTTGTGGCCAGCTTTGTATAAAGTAATCACTTCCACACATTTGTCCTTGCTTGTGGTTACTTTAGGCATGATGAGAATGTGGTAGGTAACCAAATAACTGTGTTATTTGAGTCAAAACATGCCCTTGTGGTGCATCACACACAGAGACAATCCTCCTCCTGTGGCTGCCCAAACATTACTGAGCCTGCTCCTGTGGTGCCAAACCTATCAAGCAGGGTTGCCAGCTCCCGCTGAAAAAGCGTCAGCTCATTTCGCATCACAGGGGAGGGTAGTATTGACCCTACTTCACTTAACGCGAAAAAGAATGACCGGCAAAAAAACGTCAATACTTTCCGCGCCTACTGTATATCCTCCTTATATTATGTGTCAGCTTCCCTCTTCTTTAGCGTTAGTTTTTTCTGCAGCTGTGTGTGGAGATGTAGGTAAGGCTGAGCTCTCTGTGATGGGGATGCAGGGATGCCAAGTGTCTGTCGTACTCGAGGATGCATCAACACGAGATTCTGGGCCAATGCACAAACACTAGACGTCACCCAGTACAGAACCACACACTGTAGACAGAAAGTGACACAAGTTACAGGTGTAGGCCCAATTTAGCCCTTCATCTGAGAGGCCTATCTTAAGTTCTATCTGCCTATAACCAGATGCCTTAATCCCTTATGGGGTGACCATAAACAAATCACCTCAATGTCGCCCTGTCCTTTGCGACATAAAATAATCTAGAGATGACAAAGAAATGAAAATGATATACCTATTTTCCATGAGTTAACTGAGTGCGTGGCTGAACTTACTGATGGCACACAGGCAGCGATGGGAATGATGGCAATACTGATGAAGCGAAAGAAGTTGGTTGCCACATTCTGGAGCTTTGACCCTTCTCTCACTCGGCTCAAAACATTTACCTGTAAGAGAGTATTATCTTCATCAAATTGTAAGCGTAGTCCCTTCAATCAGATGATGTACAGTATTTCATATTGTTGCCTCTTGTCTCCAGTTTTCTTCAGCATAAGAGACATGTTGATCAGAAGGGGTCAACTTTAGTCCTAAATTATCCCAGCACTACCACAGGGCTCTCCTGTTGGGGGATCGTGAAGGAACGAAGGAACACTTATATAACCAGGTAGCTCCAATACCTGGTAATAGTGGTGCACCACATGAAGGCATCCCTCACCAGCAACTGATACAGTACTTTATAAGATGAGGAATTTACACACTTACCTCAGTTATGACCAGGTTGGTTATCCCCATGGCAACTGGTAAGATGAGAGAGTGGTCCAGCTCGGTCAGGTTTGGTATCCAGCCAAACCCTCCGGTACTTAGCTGAAGAAACAGCACCTGTGCCGCTGAGGGAAAAATAGGGTAGGACATTTTATCATTATTAGTATTACCCTAACATCATCATCATCACCATCACCATTACCACCATTTTATCACTATTATCATCATCATCATTCCAATCCTATTTTCTACTGACAGCCAAAATTAAATGAGTTCGATCCACAAATATGAGAAAGAAAAAACAGCTAACTCTTTAGAAGGCAGGTCCTCACTGGCATGTTTTATTCTGGCTACTGTCAGGGAATTTTAACTGAGCTGACAGAATTCTGTGCCCCCTAAAGGCTGATGATGATGATGGTGCTTATCCCCTATCTAAATGGCAGAGCAGACTCACTGGTCACAAGTAAGCAACTGCATCTTTGGGATCATCCTACAGGTACAGTACAGTACATACACCATATAGGGATCCGGTGCCCCATTGGGGTAGGCAGTGCTCTACCAAGGCCATAAATATGGGGAGCTTTGGCTTCTGGGTGGACATCACATCTGCTCTATCCAGGGTGTATAGCACCACAATGTGCATGCTCCTCATCAAGTATAGAAGCTGGCCTATCAACAAAATGGTCACTTCAATCACTATAGGTACAATGTTCAAATATCCTCCATACCTGCATTCTGGTGTGGCATCATGGAGGCCATATTACGCAGGGCCACAGAAAGCGAGATCCAGAGGGGTATTTGTACCCACAATAGTATTGTTGCCTTGAACGGGTGACAGTTCTCACGCAGGATCAGATCTCGCCATATCCGGCGTGCCTGGGTGGTGGTTGATAAGCTAATGGCTGGCCTACTGGGTTTTCTCAGTAAGCCTTACAGTACAATTACAGTGCTTTTTTAGTTGTTCTGTTACTGCCAGATGATTTTATTCACCTTATGTAAGACCTCTCACAATGGAAGGGTTAAAAACATTCTCTACTGACAATCTATGACAAACTCTCATAATGAATGGATTTAGGAGTATGGTAATGTAAATTTACTTGTCTGACTGTAAGTCAGACAACAGCAGAGCAAATTCCCCCCAGCATAAGCAACTGATAACTGCATTACCTGTATAAGTACAGTATGTCTTACCCACATTTCTAAATCCTGAATGCTTGAAATTACTTTTATAATCTTAGTTGTAATCTTTGTATTCTCTTAATCTTGTTTAAATCTTTCTTTTTGTGTGGGGACCACACTACTGCTGCATATGCGGATCATGGCCACTATCAATTTTTTCATCATCTCTTCATTCATGTAATGAAATGCCACTCTTATGTTGGTCAAGAGTTTATATGTCTCTCTAACTATCTTGTTAATGTGTTTTTCAGGTGACAAACTATCGTGGACCAGCACTCCTAAATCTTTCTCTTCTCTCACTTTTCTAATTGGTTCATTACCCATCATATAATTCAGTGATGGTCTCTTGGTGCTTTTACCCATTTCCAATATTTTACATTTTTTTGCGTTGAATTTCATTTCCCACATCCGGCTCGTCATGTATCCTATCCAGATCCTCCTGCAGTATTTTACAGTCCCCTTCAACCTCTACCTTCCTCAAGATCTTTGCATCATCAGCAAACAGACTTGCATAACTGTTCACTCCATCTACCATATCATTTACGTAAATCAGGAACATTACTGGCGCCAACACCGAGCTCTGTGGGACACCACTTGTTACTTCTCTCCATCCAGACGTCCTGTCCTTTATTACTGTCCTCATTTGTCTGTCACTCAAAAAGTCTCATCCATTCCAGGAGGTTACCCTTCAGTCCTCCCATATGCTCTAATTTCCACATTAGTCTCTTATGGGGTACCTTGTCAAAGGCCTTCTCCAAATCTAAATACAGTACACACAATCCACCAACCGTCTCTCTTGTAGCACATCAATCGCTCTTGAGTAAAAGCTCAACAAGTTGGAAACACATGACCTTCCATTTCTGAATCCAAATTGACTTTCAGTCAAAATATTCATCTCTTCCAGATATTTTATCCACCTATCTTTCAGAATCTTCTTGCACAATTTTGCAACCATGCTGGTTAGGGACACTGGTCTATAGTTCAGGGGTTCTTCTTTGTTTCCTCCCTTGTAAATTGGTACCACATCACTGTTATACACCAGCTCTCTAGTAATACTAGATGTAATTAATACTTACCCTACAAGCGTTTTTTTTTAACTGGATGATTTAGATATAACCAGCCCTCACTAACTCTTTTAGAGTGCTGCCAAAAATGATTCTTAAGTTTTATATGATAAAAGTTTTTTCTTTGTGTGTGTGTGTGTGTGTGTGTGTGTGTGTGTGTGTGTGTGTGTGTATCATTACAGCCCTATACTGTCATCTGAATTTAAATAATGTGGCTAACTCAAACATTACAGTAAAGCGCCTTTAACTCACCGATCTATTAAACATCATTCTAGCATGCTTCTGGTCCCAGTTGAACTTCTTAATTGCAATAGCTGTCTCATGCCTCAGCTCTTTTATCAGGCTGTCCATTTCAGGCTTCAGGTTCTCCACTTTGGCAAGGATATATTGCTGAAAAAAGGAACAATTAGAGAATGAGAGATAGGTTGATTTCATTACAGGTATATACAGGTAGATATCATTAAGTTTGGGATGTGTTAAAAAATATCAATGTTTTCCATACAACTGGTACTGAAAACTGGGACTCTGGCACTTTTGCTTTACAGGCAACAGTAAGACTTTAATAGGGAATTTTCACAAAGCGGAGTGTGGATTTTACGGCAAAAAATGATGCAAAAAAATACTGGCAGTAATTCGTTAAAAGGACATACTGTAAATGTCAAGATCATATTGGTACACAGCCAAAAGAAATCTCAGCAAGCCTCATAGTAGCATAATAAGACTGTAGCTGGCATTAAGAAAAAACTTTTATCATACAAAACTTAAGAATCATTTTTGGCAGCACTATGAAAGGGTTAGTAAGGGCTGGTTATATCTAAATCATCCAGTTAAAAAAAATATCTTGTAGGGTAAGTATTAATCATCTAGTATCACTAGAGAGCTGGTGTATAACAGTGATGTGGAGTACTGTCGGGTGAACCCGTCTGATCCATGCTACATGGAAACAGACATAAAACTGAAAATGATATATGATATGATTGATGATGATGATATGATTGATAATGATGATATGACTGATGATGATGATGACAATGAACTACATGGAAAACAGACATAAAACTGAAAATGGTGATGATGACTGATGGCAGAGGGAAGACTGAATAATAAAAGGCACTAACCTGATACACAGCCAAAGGAAATGTCAACAATCCCCTCACAAGTATGGTGGACAACACGATGCTGGCCCACCATGGGAGGTGCGTGAGGTCATGTAAGCCCTGTAGGCCATCCATCAATGCCAGAACCACCTGCGACTTTGACAGTGCCTGGAACCACCCCGCCTGTGTCACGGCCAGCGAATCCAGCCACCCTAGAGAAAGGTGGCGCTTTGGGGTCGCATTAATCTTGAATTTGTGTTGCGGTGCACTGAGAAGGGATGTTTGAGTGTGGCTGTGATTTTTAACGATGCTGTGATAACTACATAACAAGCTAATTACAGGACTTTTCAGTCGTAAGCCGTTTTCCCTTAGGGTTGCATCTACCGAGTGTTTGTATTGTGATGCAACGAGAAGAAGGGATGTTTGTCTTTGCCATCGACTGTGGTGAAGGCTGTGGTAACTGCATGACTGAATAACAAGAGGCATATAAGAGCCATTCAAAAGTACTCGTGGGCCATTTGTCCTGTAAATCACTGAACTATTAGAACTGAATAGTGAATGTAAGCTATTTTTAGTATTTACCTCTGAGATATTGTTATGCAGAAGGTGGAGGCAGCTATGAAGTGTATGTTCCTCTGAATTATTATAATGTCTCTGTAATGGTGGGCTATGAGAGGCATTGTGGGGAAACTCTGGCTTATGTGTACAGGTTCGCATGTATGTCACCCACGCTTGTCCCCATTTCCATTTTTTTAATGCTGTGTGTGTAGCTTTTGTGATCAGCAACATTCTTTTGCACTTGTATGCCTGAAACAAATGAAATAATTTATATAAAACACTTAAAGTTGTGCAGAAAGCAAGATTAAAATACAAAAGGCATCATTAGACTGAAAAGGATGTTAGGTTAGGTTAGAGTAGATGAGTTAGGTTGTCTGTTGGGTATTACATTAGGATAGTTGGCCAATTTTCGGAAAACTACGTTTCACCATCCAGGAATCTGACACAATCACGTTGTAGACCATGTTATTCTGAATCTATTTGACTAACATTCGTTTTCGGAAATGTATATTTAACGTAAAAATCCATATATAATTACCTTGGATCTCCCCTTTGTTTCAAACTTTCGCGTCGGTGTTTTTTCGTCACGGCACCTCCCAGGCGTGACATCATGCCATTACATCACGGCCAATGAAATTAAAATCAGCCAAAAGGAGGACCAATTAAATAATTGATACCATCAGGAGATTTTCAGATTTCGAACTTCCCTTACTTCAGTCAGTTCCACGATGGCGCCTTCTGGTAGTGGATGTGCTATGAGTGAATACGAGGCCATCACTCTTTTTTTTTTTTTTAAGAATAATCAGGAAACTGTGAATTTCCTACGCAGTCACGGTGTTCTGCCTTCGTCCCCGAAGTGTGGAAATGACCTACATTATAGGCAGGACCTTCTTCAGTGGTACTGTAAGAATTTTAAGAGTTATGCAAATTCAAAGGAGTGGAGGGCATGTTGATTTAGAGGATTGAGTTCTCTTCTTAGTGGTAGGTGGTGGCGACCATCATCCACTCACTTGATGTAGTGCTGCCTACTTCTTCCTTAGCCTTTATCATTCTTTTTCTGTGCCTGCCCTCCTTTCTTCCTATTTCTCCTATATTTCCTGTCACTTCTTACTGCTTTTCATTCCTTTACAGGTGGCATTACATTGAGTGACAAGCCAAATGGTTTCCTGTAAGCCAAGAAACCATTTACAACGCTGGGTGGTAACCATATAACCAAACCATACGTGCTCCCTACATGTCAACAAGTGGGTTGGTGGAGGGTTAGTGCCTCTCCCCGTAAAAAAAAATAACTCAAAGTCAAATGGCCACCCCTTACGGGATTATGGTGTCTGGCAATAGATAGATAGTTCTCTTCCTCTGATGTTTAAGGTAAGGTGAGGTTTGGTCAGGTTGGGTTTGTTAGGTTTGGTTAGGTTAGGTTAATAAATGTGGGGGGCTGGGGGGCAAAGCCTCCCCAGTTAGGGTATACAGTTCAACTCATATCCTCGATTTCAAAACCAAAAATATTTTTTCTGGTCAATTTGTGCGATTGTATTAATTTGACCTTCGTTTTTTTTTCTAATTTCACTCTTTGTGGAGATAGGCTTGGGTAGGCCTATCTCCACAACCAGTGATTTCCGACAAAACTGAAGGTTAAATTCATTCAGATCACACTAAAATTGACCAGAAAAAATATTTTTGGTTTCAAAATGGAGAAATGTAGTTTTCCGAAAATTGACAGGATAGTTTAAGAAGAAAAGATTAAATAGGTTAGATTATGTTTTAATTAGCTTATTTTCACCTGACAAAGATTCCTGCCTCCTTTTAGCCATGTATGGTCAGAATGGAGTGTGGATTTGAGCTGTTACCATGGGGACTCATAGATCTTCATGCAACCACGACACGGTATTGATGTTGTGAGAGTGGCCCAGTTCTGTCAGGTGGAAACAAACTAACAATAGTTTGAAAAAGTTATCAAAATTATCTTCGACTGAAACTGCAATTTACCACTGAATTCTATCGTGTAATGGTTCTTACAGGGCAATCACAATGAGGATTACCCAATATCCTGCCTCACACGTCAGTCAGTTAGTGCTCTTGGTATTTCCTTGTCATTTAAGACATTTTTGCACTTGACTGAATCATGTGGGTCATCAGAACAATATTGTTGTTTACATCCCCTGCTGGTAATACTAAAATCCGCCCGGGATGTTACAAATGCTGATAATGTACCTTAGAGGCTATTATAATGCGTGGCCAGACAACAACAAAAAACTCAAATTTGCCCAATGACACTACATTTCATACTAAACCAGCATTCACAATATTATTATAGTACATGCATGAAATTAAATAGCTTGCATGGGATTAGTTTATTTGCTTCATTTTCATTATTTGTATAGTAGAAGCACAACCTGGGTGAGCATCATCATCATCCATTCCTATATCGCCCCACAGAGAAGCGTAGGAACCCAGGCTAGGCAAGTTGGTCCTGATATTTAAGATAGAGTGACCAGCCTCACTCATCCCTGAGTGGCATTACGTGAGCAATAAACTCCAACCAACCCTTGGACTTAAACGTTCACCAGGTCAATCCGATTGGAACACCATAATTACCCATTAAACCACCAGGCGCGTTGGTTTCTCGGAAATACATGAAAATGTACAAACTTCCTTCTCTTTCTCGAATCAACTTTGCATGGATGGTGCCCTCATAATTGGAGAATCGCACAATTCAAATGGGCATTTTTCAAGGATGTACTGTACAGTATATGGTTACCACCCAATGTAGTAAATGGTTTCCTGGTGTACAGGAAACCATTATCACTCAGTGTAGAGTCACCCACAGACAGAAAGATGAGGAAAGAATGAAGGAAAGTAAAGACAGAAGAGGGAGTGTAAATAAAAATGTACTGCATTACATTCCTCTGCCCACATGATTTTTTAGTCACTTAAGTAATAAGAAAAGGCCAAATCATGACATTTCATAAGTACATTATTACTTATCCATAATAAACAACTTAAATTTCAACTTTTCAATTATACTTTGAGGGAGCAGGCTGTAGCACCAGCCAATCAGGAGAGTACTTCTGAGGAGGCTGGGAATGTTAGAGCTAAGAATTGATTGATTGAAATATTTATTGTTGTAGAGGCATACAGAGTACATATACAACAAAAGAAGGTGGTGGGTCTTGCCACACACCTTCAGTAAATACAGTTATATACAGTCACTGGTTATAATGGGTGTAGCCACAATGCCCTATAGCTAATAGCAGCTATAACATGTAGGGCTGGAGCTCCTATTTCAATAGCCATCAGGATACCCTGACCATCCCCATTTGCTGACCTTTTTCAGTGTGACACTGGAGAGCCACCATTAGATGACCAAGGCCAAACCAATGCATGCAAGCAATATATGACCAGGATAATCTCAGTAAGTGTTGAATGTCTTTATCACTAGGAACAGTCTGCACAGGAACTTGATATACTGATGATGATGGCAACCACAAAGATGATAATGATGATGATGAGCAGGGCATAATAATCTCACTCTGAGGAAGAACAACACTAGACATATTGGGTTATGATGTTAATTAACAAAGGGCAATCACCTTCCAATGGCACTTGACTTTTAATTTATTATCACAAAGTTACATAAACACTACATAAATCACTGAGGTGCTGGAGGGGGGATATCTTTATGTAATAGGAAATCTCCCCCCCACCCCCTTCATCTCCTGAATGGAGGATGGTAGATGGAAATATTCAGTCTGTAGTCCACTGTTTCTTCATCCAGATAATCCTTGGGCCACAACAACATAAATCACACAAAGGAAGACATAACACTGGCAATTGCTTTTATGTCTGAGGGTCCAAGACGACAGCACCCGCCGATGATGGAAGCACCCAGTTTCCGCCATTCAGCAACCTGGTCCACATACGACCATTGGCTGCTTCGACCCTCCCATCTGTGGAAGTACTGCAGGTCAATGTACAATAATTCCATAACAAATTCCTATAGTACAGTACAGTACTTTCTAACTTACCATTGTAGATGTGTTCATATAAACTACTGTGTTTAGTGAAAATCATGTTAACTGAAGATTGCTTTTATACTCCTCATGGGGAAAAGAGAGGACTAGACAGTAGATATATAGACAGACAAATGTTCCCCAACTCACCCTTTTCCAACCACCCACTCTTCCCCAGAGTTTGGATATACTACTCTGGGCAGAACCTCAGGGCTCGGAAGACTAGCATTGGCCTCATGCAGGAGAGATGATATGTGCTGTGGTGGGGAGCAGTTCACACCCACAGCAATCAGCTGGTCACCTCCCTTCTCATAACATTTCTTCACTGCTTCACTAAATCTATCCCCATAACTTGTGTGATGTCCGTCCTGTGAAAAAACATTAATCAGTTTGGAACACTGGGTTCACTTCTGTAATATCTTATAAAACTGCTATATATACAGTATACTACATAACCTAGTTCTATACTTCTGTAATTTCCCATTTCCAAGGCATCACCCTTCCCTTTGTACACATTTACAATTACACTCTTCAGCCAATCATCTCGGACAACACACTCATATATTAATCATATTTTTCAGGTCAGTGACTAACCTCACCCCAGTATCTCCTGAGGCCTTCAACATTTTGGCAGTCAGCCCAGACACACCTGCCACCTTCCCCACCCGCATCCTGCCTATTGCTTTCTCCTACCAGAGGTATAAAGCTATTAGATCAGATAATGAAAGTAATGAAGAGAGATCTAGAAGGTATGATTAGAGAAAGATTGAATATCGATGAGATGCAGTTTGGGTTTATGCCAGGCAAGGAGACCACTAATGCCATATTCATTGTTCG
The DNA here is from genome assembly GCA_018397915.1 of Birgus latro. Lineage (NCBI taxonomy): Eukaryota > Metazoa > Arthropoda > Malacostraca > Decapoda > Coenobitidae > Birgus > Birgus latro. The sequence continues at coordinate 81,863 of JAGKTI010000878.1, forward strand.
ACAGCTTCAGGAAAAATATATTGGAAAAAAAAGGGAATTGTATTTTGTTTTTGTTGATTTGGAAAAGGCCTTTGACAGAGTCCCTAGAGATGTGGTGAAGTGGGCAATAGAAAGCTTACGTTGGAAGAGTGGCTGGTTAGGGTGGTTATGGCCATGTACGTGGGTGCTCGCACCCAGGTAAGAGTGAATGGAGTTTTGAGTGATGAGTTTTCCGTGAATGTTGGTGTGCATCAGGGGTCAGTTTTGAGTCCCTTGTTGTTTATCATGGTACTTGAAGCCCTCTCACATGACTTCAGAGATGGACTCCTGTGGGAGATGTTGTATGCTGATGATTTGGTGTTGATTGCAGAGAATGAAAAGGAGGCAGAGGAAAGATTTAAGAAGTGGAGAGATGGTATGGGGCACAAGGGCTTAAGGGTAAATGCAGATAAAACAAAAGTGATGATATCTAGGGTTGGTGGCAGTACAATCAGAGGAAAGGGAGAGTGACCATGTGCAGTTTGCCACAAAGGTGTGGGAAGTAATTCCATCTTGTGTAGTGTTTGTGATAAATGGGTGCACAAGAGATCTAGTAGTATTAGAGGTAGACTGCGAGATAATGCTGATTTTATGTGTGCGGCATGTCGGGGAGAGCAGGTGGAGATTGTTAGACGTAAAAGGATTGAACTTGCTGGTGAGTCTCTTGAGTGTGTGGAGGAGTTTCGTTATTTGGGAGACATGTTATGTGCCGGAGGTGGGGCTGGAGTTAGCTCAATTGCTAGGGTGAGAAGTGGTTGGAAGAAGTTCAGGGAGCTGTTGCCTCTCCTGACATTGAGAGGACTCTCCTTACGTGCTAAGGGGTCTTTGTATGCAGCATATGTTAGGAGTGTGATGCTGTATGGTAGTGAGACCTGGGCAGTAAAGGAAGAGGATATTCGCAGGTTTAAACGTACAGAAATGACAGTGATTAGGTGAATGTGCAGTGCGTCCCTGCGTGCAAGGCCTGGGGGGGCTGGGTTTACGATGGAAGAGTTGAGAGGTAGGACGGGACTGGAGTGTATTGGTGTTGTGATGAGGAAAGGTAGGCTGAGGTGGTTTGGACATGTGAAGAGGATGGGGGATGATAATTGGGTATAGAGGGTGAGAAGTGTTAATATTGGTGGAGGATTTGGGAGGGGTAGACCGAGAAAGACATGGGACGAGGTCATTAAGTGTGACTTAAGGGTTAAGGGACTGAACAGGGAGGCTGCCAAAGATTGAGCAGCATGGAGAGCCGCCATTTGGTGACCAAGGCTGACGCATGCAAGCATGTTGGAGCCTTCAAAAACGAAAACAAAAAACGAAAACTAGTTATACAAACATCCCTCAACTCCCTCCCTGTCCCCTGAAAGGAAGACAGTGGATTGAAGGCATCTTAAAACCCACCTTACAAGAGAAAGTAACCCAGGCTTTAATACTTGGGAATTCCACCAACAATTCAAGGATTGCCAGAGCCTCTTTTGCTGCTGGAATTGTCTCAATTGCCAAAACATCAACACCTGCACCCACCAGAGCAGCAACCCTAGGCCTGTGCCAGTCTATGAGGTCAGTGGTGGAGATGTTGTTGACGTATTGGCCACTATACTCCGAGCCATCTGCCTGACAAGCACCGTAGGGACCAACTGAGCCAGCTACCAGGAACTGATGTGCTCCTGAAATGAAGATCAGTACAGTATGAGAAAGAGTTGGAACATAATTTGATAAAATATACAGATGGTGAGTTCTTGTTATACTGTACATTGCCTTTATGACATTTTTTTTATCAAGTCTATAATACAGTTTCAAGAAAAAAATATATATATAGCATGTACTCACTGTAAGCCACCAGTTTTACATTCTTTTTCACCAGTGAGATACAGAAACAGTGAAAGATAATAAAAAAACAACAAGAGACATCATCATCCTGCCTCTTTTTTTCCCCACCTGCAGGTGGAGTGAAGTTAGGTACAGAAAGTCAGGAAGAGGCATTACTATGATAGTGGGAAAAGTAATCAACGGCAGGCCCATGAAATGAGCCATTCACCATCCAAGCCCCCCCAGACCCTGACTGCATGTGATAGGTACACATCCTATATGCAGCTTCACATTTACCTACCTGACAGAGTCAATCCATTGACTGTCAAGTTAAAAAGTGGTACTAAACCCTGGCCTCCCTACAAAATGCATCCATCTAGCTTGATCCCTCATCAGTTTCCTAGCCTCATCAGCAGGAATATTACAAGAGAACTACCATACAAGAAATTTGAAACCCGCACCATCAGTCCCACACTTTGCACCGTGTTCACTAACTGCTTCCTGTGCCAAGGCCACAGACAGAGTGATAAGGTCAATGGCTGCTTCCTCTGTTATGCCCAGGTGTTGTTTGAAGCCTGGTATGCTAGCCTGGTAGCTGGATGTGGTTATGATTTGTGCACCCGAGTCTAGGAATGAAGCATGGACCTGAAAGGTAATGAGATGTTGGAAATGATCATTCATTTATTTATTTATTAGTCAATTCTCTTTGGGGCCTGGCTACTCAGTTCTGACATCTAAGGTGAAGATGACCATTATACTGCACAAAAGTGTGAATACACTACAAAAATGAGGTCTCATCTCTGATCTTTATCCCATAGTAGTACTGTACACTAATAGTAGTGTGTTAGTGCTAATAAAGTTTGTGGGAATACAATGAAGAAACTGAACTATCACAATGCCCTGAGATACAGAGCTATACATACTGTATATTCACTTGTATACCAGCCTTCAAAGTATCTACATCTCACCTTCTTAATAGAATCAGGGTCTGTACTGAGCAGCCGGGCACTCCAGAGCGGGTCCCCATCCACACAAATTCCACCATGTTCTAGTGTCGATGCCAATCCACCATCCAACACCCATACCCGCCCTTGTAACATTGTTGTGGTGGTCCTGGAGTAACACCAGCCTGTGACTGAATCACAATAAGAAACTAGAAACTTGGTCATATTGTACTGGTATACCAGAATTATAAGGCCTGACAGTTGTTGCCCAACCCTGGTCCACCTGATCATGCAGACTCATTGACAGTAGATAAGCAACTGCCATGGTGGGGTTGTCCCATAGGTTCTCTACACCACCGATGTTTCTGTGTCCTAATGTGGCATGTGCTGTGCAGTGCTCCATTATATATGTGTAATATTTTGTAGGCCTATTCTACAAGCAGCTGGGTACATCTCATTTACAATTCCATCCAATCCATATCTAAGCTGGAAGCTGAAAAGAGCTGGGTGATTTCCTGATCTTAGCCTAGCTTGGTGAACATGATCAGCTCTATTTAATGACACAATGACAGCAATAACAGCAGTTGCAACCCCAAGCTCATCTGAATGTGAACCCTCATGGACTGCAGGATTAAGCTACCCTTTCTTGCAATCCACCATCCTCCTTTCAGGAGATAGGGAGGGAACTGAGGTGCATTTGTATAGCCAGATAGTATATCAGTGCCATCAATACAAAGGCATTCCTCTTCTGCACCAATAGCATAAAAAGAAAATCACCATTACAATGCTATCAACTTACAATGGAGTGGGGATTTAGTAAACACTGGAGCTGCGTAGACTGCGAGAGTATGCTCCCAAACATGCCAGTCCACCCAGGATGCCAATAGCTGTAAAGACGATGATGGCTGCAATGTCACCAAAGTCAAAACGATGTCCGTCCAGCGCCAAAACTTCACCCACCAATGACAGTGCAATGAAAAATGCTGTTATTCTGTCTGCCATGCCTGAAAATACATAACCAAATATAAAATTAAAAAAAGAAAAGAAGAGAGTGAGACTCAAAGAGATACTGCATATGAGAGGGGAGATGTGAGGTGAAGGAAAGGCAGCCAAGTAGCAATGGACTGTGATGTGGAGACAATTTGTCTGTGGACATCCCTTACAGAATTATGGCATCTGGCAATGGATATGGTACAAAGTTGATATGTGTAATACTGAAATAGTTATATATATGGTAGGTGATAAAAACCTCCCACCTGCCACACTTAAAAATATTTTAGAATATGGAGGTTTTTAAAATTGGATTTTCAGATCTGTCAGTGTACTGAAGGTCTGTAGTAATTTTTTTTGTTTTCCCTGCAGACTTTGAGTGTCAAGTGAAATTCAGAATGACAAACTTAGCTCCTCTCCAAACTTTTCATCCATCTGTCCATCATCTAATCTCAGTCTCAACATTAAGGGCAAGGATGACCAGCCTCCCTTGCCCCCAAGAGGCATTATGTGCCACAGACCCCCAACTATTCCTTGGATGTAAACACTTCTGGGTCCCATCTGGCTGAAACACCTTAATCCACTTGACCACCAGGGAACAATGTCTCTCTTAAGGTAAACATAACTGACTGATGGTAGAAAGAAGCAGAAGAATGAAAGGACTGGGGAGAAACAAGACAAATTATATCCGGTAAAATGTATGATACCAGCCAATGAACCCCTTTAAACACTAATCAGTTAGTAAATGAGAGAATCTTGATAGTTACATTGTATATAAGTAATGCAGAAAGACGTAAAGGGATAATACGCTGCGAAAAAGCAGGCCAAATGTGATCTAAATTCATCGTATTATATCTTCCTCACCTCTTCACTGCCGCTGATGTACAAATTTCTGCGTACGCGGGAAGCTTATATATTATAAGTCATGTATATTACTTGTATATTATGCCTCCATAAACTCTTCTACCTGTTAGTCTAGAGAAAGTGTCAAATAATTTTTCTTCTCCGTCTGACTCTTCTCCTTCTTCTTTATTGTGTTTTGGTCAGTGTTGTCGACATTAACTTTTTTTTTTTACACAGAATCAAAATAAAATTACATGTATATATCTTTAGAGGCTTAATAATTTTGTACTCAATAAGATAAGGAAAAAAAATCGAAATCAAATGATATATATGAATTTTTGAAGACGTACCCCCTTTAGCCACTGATGTAAACACACGTCTACACAGCGATAATTCCTTCGCCTCTCCCGTCATGTCTTATTTGTCCAGTTGACGGCCACACCACCACCACCATTGATATTTAACAAACTCCACCTTATTTATAAGCCCCTTGCCACCGATTTATCATCGTCAAAATAGGTAATTGTAGCCGATAAGTGTGTCAAGTGCTGTTTGCGTCCATGATTATTTTTTGAGATTTAGAGGCATATTTTGTATCGTTTTTGTTATTTACACTAGTTATTTTGGTCCATGGGTAGCTAGGAGTTTACATATTAGCCAAAATTAGGGTATTTATATTTCTGTTGACATAGTTCTCAGAGTAGTTTGTGAAAAAGGATATTCAAAGCCTCTCACGTTTTTACATTCAAAATTGTTTTCCTGATATATTTTTTACGTGATTCATTTGATATTTACATTTGTTCCTGTTGCAAGTGACACAACAGACCAATTTGTGGAGGAAATATCTTAGAAGACAAATTTATATTGATTAACTTACTGAAAGGAGACATTTCTGTATCATTTGAAAGTGGCTTTGTAAACTAGAACCACCAGCTTTGTCTTTCAGTTTTTATGCACATGACTGGTTTATGGTAGGTATTATTTTAGAATTACACCCAACTATCAGAGACATATTAATATACTGTATACACCATTTAGTTTATGGAATTAGGCAGTTGCTTATTTATACACATCTGTCACAAATGCACTTTTTGTACTTGATATGAAGCACATAAAAAAGTGTTTGCGACAGATGCCTATAGAAGGGAGAGTACTTAGAATTGCTTTAGTTCTGTAATGAGTGAATTAATTTCAGTGCTCATTAGTTGGGTGTAATTCCAAAAATTACCAAGTTATATAGGTAGGTTAAGCAGATTAGTTAAGGGAGACTATAGTTTATTCACTTTAATTTGGTGGAGATTTTTTTGCCTCACAGAAACAGTGCTTACATGTGGTTGACAGGTCTGTTCAGCAGGATAGACCAGGGTTAAGCTACAGTAACAACAGCTACAAGTGCTATTTATAACTAAACTTCTGAAATGTTCATGAAGGTTTGTGTTACAGAGGCGTGAAATCGTGAAGGATGGCGCACCTCACATTCCGACAAGAGTACATGCAGATGCCGCCCGTCACTCGGGCCTACACCACCGCCTGTGTCATCACTACCATACTGGTGGTTGGTAGATGATTTGTTATTGCTGAAAAGTTGGATGAATGTTGGGGAAGGCCTGTAATAGTAATTGGATAATTTATTTAGCTGAGTGAGTTATAAGAGCCTGAGTGTTAGTACTTTCACCATTAACTCTCTCGTTTCGTTTCGTTTCGTTTTTGAAGGCTCCAACATGCTTGCATGTGTCGGCCTTGGTCACCTAATGGCGGCTCTCCACGCTGCTCGATCTCTGGCAGCCTCCCTATTCAGTCCCTTAACCCTTAAGTCACATTTAATGACCTCGTCCCATGTCTTTCTCGGTCTACCCCTCCCAACCCCTCCCCCAATATTAACACTTCTCACCCTCTGTACCCAATTATCATCCCCCATCCTCTCCACATGTCCAAACCACCTCAGCCTACCTCTCCTCATCACAACACCAATACACTCCAGTCCCATCCTACCTCTCAACTCTTCTATCGTAAACCCAGCCCCCCCAGGCCTTGCACGCAGGGACGCACTGCACATCCACCTAATCATTGTCATTTCTGTACGTTTAAACCTGCGAATATCTTCTTCCTTTACTGCCCAGGTCTCACTACCATACAGCATCACACTCCTAACACATGCTGCATACAAAGACCCCTTAGCACGTAAGGAGAGTCCTCTCAATGTCAGGAGAGGCAACAGCTCCCTGAACTTCTTCCAACCACTTCTCACTCTAGCAACCGAGCTAACTCCAGCCCCACCTCCGGCACATAACATGTCTCCCAAATAACAAAACTCCTCCACACACTCAAGAGACTCACCTGCAAGTTCAACCCTCTCACGCCTAACAATCTC
>JAGKTI010000878.1:93294-109059 GCA_018397915.1 Birgus latro
TACAAGTTAGTTGTTTTTACGGGGTGGGGCACTAACCCACCACCAACCCTTTCAGTCGCCTCTTACGACAAGCAGGGATACTGGGGGAGAATTCTTGAAACCCCCTACCCCCAGGGGGGTTGCTCATGAACAGATTAACTCTGTGTTTGAAATTGGTGGTAGTCTGTTCATTTAGTAATACCAGAAATTATGATGGATTATGAAATTTGCATTACTGACAGTTTGATGTACTATCACAATATACAAGACCTAGCTCACAGTAGAATATAAGTAGTATGGGTCTGTGATTGTTTATTTCCCTTCTTTAAATCTGAATAATCACTTTTTTGTAATATTAATTATTTATATTTAATAGCCCTGGGTATAATTTTTTGACAGCATAAATTCAAGCAATATGTAAATATTCGCACATCCTGAGCTGTGGACTGCTCATCTTCTAAATCTAGTAGGCGTTTGTGTTAGTTTTTTAATTATACTAATTTCTAAGTTTGCAACTCCAATATTATATTTCAGCTAATGTTAAGTGCTTTTGTTCAGCTGAGTGATAAGAGCGTTAGCAGTCACCATAACTCATGATTAGAGCAACTGTGTTATTTTATTCCAGCTTGTGTTAAATTAATTTATTGGGCTGAGTGAGTCATAGGAGGCTAGGAGTGTTAATACCTATCAAATATTTCCCCTGCAGCAACTGGATATTGTGTCACCGTTCCAACTCTACTTCAACCCCATCCTTATCTTCAGACACTACCAGGCAAGTGAATGGGATGTTTTTGTTGTTGTTGGTGGTGGTGGTATTGGGTGTTAAGGATGAGAGCTGTGAATGTTAAAGGTAGAGCTGCCCTTTCATGCACTGGGTCTTAGAATGTTGCAAACAGACATACAGACAGACAAACAGACCAATCCAAAGGCATGAGGAGGTTTGGCTGCCAGGTGGACACTATAGAAGGTTAGCTTCATGCAGGGTGCACAGTGTCACCATATGTAGGCTCCTCACCAGGCCTTTCATTCCAGTAACTCACTTGCATAATTTGTCTTTCAGCTGTGGCGGTTGCTGACAACGTTCCTGTTCTTTGGTACGATAGGATTTACATTCCTGTTCAACATGATCTTCACATATCGGTATTGCCGCATGCTGGAAGAAGGATCCTTCAGGGGGAGAACTGCTGACTTTATACTGATGATGGTGAGTAGGAGAGAGAGAGTGAGATGATAGTGATGATGATGATAATGATAATGACAGTGATGATAATGATGATGATGATCATCATCATCATCATCTAATCCTTTGTTGCGCCATGGGGAGCGTAGGAGCCCGGGACAAGGCAAGTTGGTCCTGACATATAAGATGAGTGACCAGCTTCACTCATTCTTGAGTGGCATAACATGAGCAGTAAACCTCAACCACCCCTTGGATATAACAGGCTCAATCCGATTGGAGCACCTTAATTACGTTTCAGGAGGTCTGTGGAGTAACTCCGAATGCACAATAATTAAAATGAAAACATCAGTTCATCAGTTGCCAAACCTCTTAATCCCACAAAGGATGGCCAGAAACAAGTCACCACATTGCCACCCTGTTTTCTGCCATTTAAGTGCTGTCCCTCCACCTCACGCCTGCCTCTCTGATATGTCTCTCCGCTCCATCCCTCCATCTCATCCTTGGTCTCCCCCTTTTCCCCCACCTTAATCACATGCACTTTTCTTGTCATTCTGTCATGATGATGATGATGATATTTGCTTTCCACTGTCTTTCCCTCTGTTTTCACCCTTTCTATTTACAGATCTTCGGTGGTGGATGTATGCTTGTGTGTGCAATGTTCTGCTCATTGCTCTTCCTAGGACAGGCTTTCACCATCATGCTCGTGTATGTTTGGGCCAGACGGAACCCGTTTGTGCGAATGAATTTCTTTGGACTCCTTAACTTCCAGGTAGAGTATATCAAAATTTTTGTTTGTTTATCCATCTGTGTATGTACCGGTATCTATCTATATGTATCTGCTTGTCCTTCCTTCACCATCATGCTTGTGTGTGTGTGGGCTAGCTGGAACCCATTTGAATGGCCAAACTTCTTTTGACTTCATGTTTTCTGTCTGTGTCTCTTCATGTATCGTTCTTTTGTGTCCCTTAAATTAAGTATCTCTCAGTGTGTCTCTTCATGTACCTTTTTGTCTGTCTCTTAATTAAATATCTCTGTCTCATTAATATACAGTATCTTTCTTTCTATCTCTTAAATTTATCTTTCTGTTCATCTCTTTTTATATTTCATTCTGTTCGTCTCTTAATGTGCTGGTGAGTAATGCCATCTTGGTAGACTTAGCAAGGCATTACTGTTGAGCTGACTAACTCTTTCTACCCCGGGTCAGGCGCCATTCCTGCCTTGGGTTCTGCTGGGCTTCAGTGTGCTGCTTGGTAATGCCATCCTGGTCGACCTGGTGGGCATAGCCGTTGGACACGTGTACTACTTCCTCGAGGATGTCTTCCCAGCTCGATCTGGGGGCATCAGGCTCCTGAAGACACCACAGTTTTTGTAAGTGGAGTAGTATTTTGTGGTCAAATACAGGTGTTGGAGGTAGTAGATGTGTGGCTACCATGGACTCTGGGAGGTACTACCATGAGAAGGAAAACTGCCTACAAGCTTGTTAACTAGCCAAACAGTCATCACCCACAGGCAGGAAACATTCAGCCACAAGTACGTTCACTCGATGATCTTTCTTCTGAGTGATTGTATATGGAGTCAGAGTCCAAGATGAAACTCGCATTTTTTACATGTCAAGTTTCTTTTTTTCTAACAGCTTCCAGCAACTGCTGGGAGATAATTAACTGATTTTGGCACATGGTTTAGCTTCCTGTCCAAAAAAAAACATCAGCTGTATCATGGCCAACACCAATATGGGGATTCTTTAAGAGGAAGCTACAGTAGGTGCCTTTTTTTTAGATTAGATTGAAGAAAAGGGGGTAGGTGGCTGATTAATTCTCGTGTTTCTTTTGTCTCCCAGAGTACAGCTGTTTGAGCCACGCAATGAGGACCCAGCCTACAATCCACCCCCTGAGGAGAGACCAGGCGGCTTCCCTTGGGGCGAACAGGGGCAGCCCAGACCACAGAACAACCAGTAGCAAGAAAGTAATATCTTTAGTTCATCCATTTTTAACTTGCCCCAGATGACAGTAGAACAGCCAGGAGTGAGAATTAGTATACCAACAATAAGATCTGTAGTTTGTTCACCTTGACTTGGCTCAGACCACATCAGAACAAGCAGTAGCAGGAATACATTATAATACTGTACACTAAGAATAATACAGTACTGTTATATAAGATGCTGGAGATGGATGCCTTCATGTGATGGCACTGAAATAACTGGTTGGATTGTCTGCTAGGTTATACAAACATCTCTCAGTTTCCTTCCTGTCTCCCCAACATGAGGATTTTGGGCTGCAGGAAACAGGCTCACTGAGAACTACTGTAGGTTCATATGTCTTTTTTTTTTTTTTTTTTTTTTAATAAATAAATAAATAGATATGACCTCAGGATAAGGGACTGAATAGGGAAGCTGCCACAGATCAAGCTGCATGGAGGGCCGCCATTAGGTGACCAAGGCCAACGCATGCAAGCATGTTGGAGCCTTCAAAATGGAACGAACGAATGGAATAGATGATATACCTGCAATACTCTATTATACACAGTTGTTTCTGTTTCCAGCAAGTGTTAAGTAGTTACTGTATTTGGTTTGTTTTCACCTGTGGGAACTGGGTCACTCACAGCTAGAAGCAAAGCTGTGCTGACATAAAATTTGGTGAGCCTTGATTATGTTGTAGGAATGAGTCTTCTTGTTCAGTAGTCAAACAGCACTCCAATCTGGCTGTACTTGGCTGTCAGCTGAACTGAAAGGTGTTAATATTCCCATTTCTCCCTCTTGAATGCTGGTTTATAACAATAGATTGATGCTAGAATATGACACTAGTCATTAAGAAGTGCTTTGAAAGGGTGCAGAGCTGTAGCATTGTCATTCTCTATGATTGAACTATTTGTTATAAACTGCAAACTGATGAATATGATGCCAGTCACCAAGAAGTGCAATGGCAGAGATGTACCGTAGAGCCATTGTATTGTCTCCTCTAGCCTTTTATACATGAAATAAGCTGCAAAAGGATGTAAATCTTGGCCAAGTTGAGCTGTAACATAAATTAACAGTAGAATATGATGCCGGTCATGAAGAAGTGCCTTGAAAAGAATGAACAGCCATATCATAATGTATTCCACTGTATGAAATAAGCTACAGAAAGACAAAAAAATGTGGTTCAGTCAAAGTGAAAGAACTATAACAGACAAAATAGATTATAAAGTATCAGCTAGATATAAGGCATAATTTTGTGATTCTCGTTTTTGTTTGTTTTCGTTTTTGAAGGCTCCAACATGCTTGCATGCGTTGGCCTTGGTCACCTAATGGCGGCTCTCCATGCTGCTCGATCTTTGGCAGCCTCCCTGTTCAGTCCCTTAACCCTTATGTCACACTTAATGACCTCGTCCCATGTCTTTCTCGGTCTACCCCTCCCAACTCATCCCCCAGTATTAGCACTTCTCACCCCCTATACCCAGTTATCATCCCCCATCCTCTCCACATGTCCAAACCACCTCAGCCTACCTCTCCTCATCACAACACCAATACACTCCAGTCCCATCCTACCTCTCAACTCTCCCATCGTAAACCCAGCCCCCCCAGGCCTTGCACGCAGGGACGCTCTGCACATCCACCTAATCATTGTCATTTCTGTACGTTTAAACCTGTGAATATCCTCTTCCTTTACTGGCCAGGTCTCACTACCATACAGCATCACACTCCTAACACATGCTGCATACAAAGACCCCTTAGCACGTAAGGAGAGTCCTCTCATTGTCAGGAGAGGTAACAGCTCCCTGAACTTCTTCCAACCACTTCTCACCCTAGCAACCGAGCTAACTCCAGCCCCACCTCTGGCACATAATATGTCTCCCAAATAACAAAACTCCTCCACACGCTCAAGAGACTCACCAGCAAGTTCAGTCCTTTCACGCCTAACAATCTCCACCTGCTCTCCCCGACATTCCGCACACATAAAATCAGCATTATCTCGCAGTCTACCTCTAATACCACTACATCTCTTGTGCACCCATTTATCACAAACACTACACAAGATGGAATTACTTCCCACACCTTTGTGGCAAACTGCACATGGCCACTCTCCCTTTCCTCTGATTGTACCGCCACCAACCCTAGATATCATCACTTTTGTTTTATCTGTATTTACCCTTAAGCCCTTGTGCCCCATACCATCTCTCCACTTCTTAAATCTTTCCTCCTCCTCCTTTTCATTCTCTGCAATCAACACCAAATCATCATCATACAGCATCTCCCATGGGAGTCCATCTCTGAAGTCACGTGAGAGGGCTTCAAGTACTATGATAAACAACAAGGGACTCAAAACTGACCCCTGATGCACACCAACATTCATGGAAAACTCATCACTCAAAACTCCATTCACTCTTACCTGGGTGCGAGCACCCATGTACATGGCCATAACCACCCTAACCAGCCACTCTTCCAACCCTAGCTTTCTCATTGCCCACTTCACCACCTCTCTAGGGACTCTGTCAAAGGCCTTTTCCAAGTCAACAAAAACAAAATACAATTCCCTTTTCTTTCCAATATGTTTTTCCTGAAGCTGTTGAACAATGAATATGGCATTAGTGGTCCCCCTGCCTGGCATAAACCCAAACTGCATCTCATCGATATTCACTCTTTCTCTAATCATACCTTCTGTTTATTTATGTTTTCTCTGATGAATAAACTTGTCATAAGGAGAATGAAATATCTTGTCTTCATCATTGTAGAATATCTGGATGTGAACCCAGAGGACTGCAGCATTAAGTTGCTCTCATCTTGCAGTCCACCATCTTCCTTTTGGGAGATGGAGAGGGAGGTGAGGGACATTTGTATAACCAGGCAGTGGAGGTACTCGGTCATAATGATGCCACCACACAAAGTCCTCTCCAGCACCAGAGTACAGTATTGCCATCTGTTCTAGCCTATTACACAAGGGATTAAAACTGGAACATGATGCCAGTCATGAAGAAGTGCTATAAAAAGGATTTTGAACTGTAGCATTGTCTCATTCTACCACTGAACTACAGGAAATTGGCTACAATAAGGATAGTAATCGTCGCCAATAATTATATTGATTTGGCCCAGATTTTTTACCTCTGGCAGCTTATTACATGTAGCTCAGTGGAAATATAAGATAATACTGTGGTTCTACATAGTTTCCATAGCACTTCTTCATGACTAGCATCCTGTTCTACTGTTTATTTTTTTGGCTCCACGCTAAGGATGGAGACACACAAGGTTTATGCCAATACTTTCGTTACTGTAACTTGTAACTGCCATCCCTGCATCTTGAACACCGAGTCTTAACATTGATGAACACTAGAATATGATAATAGTCATGAAGGTGGTATGGAAGGGATGGAAAGCCATATCATTGTCTCATTGTACTACAGACTAACATGAAATAAGCTGCAAAAGGATGAAACTCTGGGCCAAGTTAGTGAGAACTTTGTTGAAATGAATGAACCTTAGTGGAGCGTGGAGCCTTATGACATGTTATGATAAAAGGATGTGACATTTATTTTAATGATTAACTGAATTTATCTCCCCCATTTTGAAGCAATAGGTATCAGATTTTGAGTTGTGTTGTAGATAACATAGGAGGCTTCTTGGCGCTTCTTCCTTTGCAATTAGTTTTACACATTGCACCCAGATATTCTATTTATTTTTTCACCCATTCAGTCTGATCATTGTTATTGTTAAGCTTAACCCCAGTTTGTCTGGCTGAGCAAACCCATCAACCACAGGTAAGCACCTGCTTCTATTGGGCTGTCATACAGGTACAGCGCAGATCCATCAGCCCTCTGTGGTAAACAGTGCCTCACTGGAGTCAGACCAGGGTCCTTCCCATGGCAAGGTGCAGGGAAATATGAGATTTGGCTTCTGAGTGGATGCCACAACTGCTCCAGCCAGGGTGCGCAGTGTCTTCTTATTTTCTTCATGTCTGTGGAAGGAAAGAACTACCTAATCCAGTTATTATTGTCTGAGGGTAGCTATGAAAAAAGTTACCAGGTTATTAAAGTAGTTAATTTTGACATTGTCTGCATATAGGGAGTGTGGGAAATATCACTGTGGAAGAGGTGGTACAAAGCCTCTGGTGCCACCTATAATGTGGCCCTTCATGCAGGTTTCTGTGAAAGTGATTGCTTGTCCTGTTAACTGCTATACTTCTAGTCTGCATCTCTCTCATTTCAGGTAGATTCTATGCTTGAAAAAAAAAAAAATAGTTTATAGAAGTTTAATTCATTGAACCCAGGGGTGTATTTTGTGAACCCACTGGACTGAAGACTAAAGTTACCCACTCCTGCAGACCATACCCTCCCACTGGGGGAACAGGGAGTTGAGGGACATTTGTATAACCAGGCATCTCCACCACCCAGATGTACTGTTGCTGCCATAATGAAGGCATACCTCTGGTGGTAACAAGAATTAAACAGACAAGTACATTCTTGTACTGAAGGGATTAACATAGGCTATTTTCTATACATTTTTTAGTTTTGAGATGTTGCATCGATTCTTTGTATTTTCAAAGAGATATTGTTTATAAGAACATTGAAAAACAAATAGCACAAAAAACATTTACTTTCATTGTACCTGCCCTTGGGGAGGGGGGGGGGGGATTTTGGGAAGCGAAAGATCTTTGCGGGAAGAGTAAGATCCTTGGGGGAAGGGTTGAGGGGCAGGGTAGCTCAGTGGTCAACTCTAGCTCGCTAGGTCGAGAATTGGTACCGCGCTCGGTGGAACCCTTTGCTGGGAGGGGTAGCACTCTCTTGTAACCCTAGCAGGGCTATATGATTTATCTAGGTCTAGCTCGAGGGAATAATCCCTTTGGGGGAAGGGTGAGGGCCTTGGGGGGGAGGGGGAGAGCTTGGGGGAGGAGGAAGGGAAGTGCCTTAGAAGGGGAGAACCTTGAAGGAAGAAGGACAGCCATGGGGGAGGGGAAGTGGTTATGCCTTAGGAGGAGGGAGCTGCTGTGCCGGGAGGAGTAGCGCCCCCCTGTTTCCTAGCGAGGCCATATGATCTCATTGTAAGGTCTAGCTGGGGGGATTCTTTAATCTTTTGGAGGAGGGAGGATGTCTTGAGAGCGTAGGCGAGGAGTTCGTTGGGGGAGGGGGATATTTAACCCATACTTTCGTCCTCTGGTAAATGAGACGAAGCAGAATGCTTATTTTTAAAAAAAGAGAAAAATTTATATCTATCTATAAGAAGGAAACAAGGGCAAGGAGAGCTGAAAATACACTGAGAGAGAGAGAGAGAGAGAGAAGCAACATTTCGATCATCACCCTGCTCATCCTGGACCCGGTCAGTGTTTAGTGTTTGTTGCTGGAGTGACGCGCGTGAGTGTTGTTGCGAGTGGGTGTTTGAACTGTACCTTTAATCTGCTGTTTAAATACACAGTCAAAACAAGCAAAACAATGATGTACGTTGCAGTAATTTAAAAAACTTTTAATCAGTGTTGCGTGCGGGCGGATTTCGCAGGACATTATAGTTCAATGAAGAGAGAAACCTGCACACGTAAGTTAACCGATATTAGTGTTTTAATAATCAAGTAAGGAAGCTGTAGATTATAATTTTAAACATGAGATGCCTAGCAGTAAACCTCTTAATTTTGCTGGTGGTGTCCTATCCTATCCTATCTTTTCCCAATTAACCTGTAATGTTAAAAGACCCACTTCATTAGGAAATTTGGGATACGCCAGTGTGGCAAAATAGTACATCCTGAAAACTTTTCCTTTGACTAATTTTCGTGTGCTGGAACAAAGTGCAGAGTTGTGAGTGTTTTTGCTTCATATGGTGCTAGTCATGAAGAAGTGCCATAGAAAGGATGTAAAGCTTTATTATTGTTTACGTTGGATGTTCAGTGTCGAGAATCTCCTAGCTAAAATGAATGAACTATAGGCTTTCAGTGGCCATCTCCATCTGGAATGGTGAGCTGTAACAATAAATTAACAATAGATTATGATGCTAGTCATAAAGAAATGCTATGGAAAGGATTTTGATTCATAGTAATGTCTTATCTTGCCGACTCTTACAGACGGGATATTAATAGGCAGGAAAAGGACAAAAATCTCCGCCTTTCACATTAACTTGGCTCAGATTATTGTCCTTTTGTAACTTATTTCACGCGTCTTGGTGACAGAGACGCTGCTTCAGCTTTTACATCCTTCGCATAGCCTAGCACTTCGTGACTAGCATCATAGTGTTACTGGGACCAAAGTTTTATTCTTGTAGCTGTATTTACGTAGTTCAGTGGCAGAGACAGCGCTTCGTCCTTCTCATGACAGTTCTTCGTGACTAACATGATGTTCCAGTGTTCATTTCTTTCAACAACTCGGCATTCAAGAAGGAGAGCTGGCAATTCTAGGCCAAGTTAGAGCGAAATGAGTGTCGTGAAAGTGAGTGAACTGTGAGATGTGTTTCAGACAGTCTCTTCGTGAAACATCTAAATGAAACTGAAGCCATCGGTAGAAATTCTGAAAATGATGTGTAAGGAAGACACAGATACAGAATAAATGTTTGGCTTGTTTATCTATCTGTTTATCTGTCGATGTATATGTCAAATCGCCTGTCTGTCTATTCTAATTATCTGTCTATCAATTCATCTGTATCTGTCTATCTCAATTCTATCCGTCTGTCTATCTACGGTATTTGTTTGTCTTTCTGTCAGTCCATCTGTATCTATTTATCTGTCTGGCTATCTGTATCTGTCTGTGTCAGTCTGTCTGTCTGTCCTATCGGTGTTTCTGTCTCTCAGTCTATGTATGTATGTATCTATCTATCTGTCCATCGGTGTATGTAGGTCTTTAGCTATATCTCTACATTTCTTTCAGTATCTATCTACTGCCTGTCCATATATCCATCTGTTTGTCTGCCTATCAATCTGCCTGTCTATATCTCTCGGTATGTAGGTCTGTATCTGTCAGTACATTTCTTTCGGTGTCTGCTATCTGCCCATCTCTCCATCGGTCTGTCTGTTTATCTATCTATATGTGTATCTGTCTATCTATATCTGTCGGTGTGTGTCGGCTTTAGCTGGAACGTTTCTTTCGGTATCTATCTACTATCTGTCCATCTATCGATCTGTCTGTTTGTCTGTCTTTGTCTCTCTAGGTATTTATCAGTAGTTACCATGTTTTAATTAATTGATTGATTGTGTGTGTGTGTGTGTGTGTGTGTGTGTGTGTGTGTGTGTGTAGAAGTAATAGTAGTAGTCGTCTTCGTCATCATCATCATCATCATCATCATCATCATCATCATCATCATCAGATATAAAATCAAACGCACTCTTGTTAATACATTTTATTCCAATATTTTCGCACTGACTTGTTTCAAAACAGCCAAAACCTTTACCAAAACAAACAGATTCATAGATAAAACCAGTACATCTATTGGATATCTCAGAATTGGGTCACTGGCGGGTTTTAGGTCACGAGAAAGTTGAAAATGTGGAGAGTGTTAATTTTCGTAGCATCAGCACAAGTTACGTTGAAAACTGAAAGAAGTAATGTGTGAAAAGAGCTTTGGCGTAATATCAAGTAGGCCTAGGCTACTTACTGAACAATATTATGCTTCCATCTTGCCACAGAGTATGGAAAGTGCGATGTCGAAGGCCGTTCGTTTTTAACAATGTGAAAAAAAAAAAATCCTCGTTATTTTCCTTATTTATGGCTAAACCGAAACATAGCATTGTTCAACAAGTACTTGGTATTATGTCCAAGCTTGTTTTCACACGATATGTATATATTTTAAACAATTTATGATGATGCGACGAAAATTATCAGTGTCGATATTTTCATCTTCCAAGTAGCCCCAGACTCGCAAGTGGTCTATTGAGTCCCTTGTGTTGTCTTAGGTAAGGCTGGGTTAGATAGGCTAGAGAGTGGGAGGTGATGGACAGGGGCATAGTTAGGGAGTTTGATAAGGGGCTGGGTGAGGTTTTACTGGCAAGTTTTGAGATACAGTTGGTTAGATAGGTTAGGAAAAAGGAAGGTGATGGAAAGTGGGACAGATGGGAATTTGATAAGGGGGGATGATTTATTGATTGAGATACAACTGCTTAGAAGGTATTAGAACAGTATTTAGATTGATTAAAAAATGTACAACCCTGAAAAGTTAGGTGACAGTTCTTAGCAACCATTTTCCGTACCTCTCCCTCTTCTATTCTGCCTTCCATACTTCTCTCTCCTCTGTTCTGCCTTTCACATTTCTCACTCCTCTCCAGATGACGGCGAATATCCAACCCCTGTTTATACCCTTGTGTTATCTCCTTCATATTCTATCTGTTTATTGCTAGACGCCTGAATCCCTTAAAGGGTGGCCACAAACAAATCGCCTCCACGTTGCACTGCCCTGTCCCATTTGATTGCCCTTCCTCCAACTCACACACCACCTCCCTCATAACCATCTCATCCTTGGTCTCCCCCCCCCCCCCCCCCCCGCCCTCCATCATATATCTCCTCACTCCATCCTTCCATCTCATCCTTGGGCTCCCCGTCCACTCACTCTCTCCTCCGTCATACATCTCACCACTTCATCGCTCCATCTCATCCCTGGCCTCCCCCACCTCCACTTAGTGCCCATAGAGAAGCAGCCTATCAGCCAGCTTTTGTCCAGTGCTGTATCGAGTAAATGAAGCAACCCAGAAAATAGTTTTTGATACCTATTAATAAATGAAAATGTAAATAAATAAATAATTGACTAGCCTACCCTGGAAAATATAACAGCAGTACCGGTATATAGATAAATAAATAAAAATATCTAGTGTTGAACAGTAACTGCAATAACCCAGGATGTAATTATCAATATACACTTGAATGAATAAATTACCGTTTTCCCGTTTATATTTTTATTTTAGATAGAGTTCCCTTCCCTCCTTTGGCTGCGCCCATGTTAACACACGCATTAACATCACATAACAAAGTAAGGACAGAGATAACGATAGTATGCTCACCCAAACTTGCCAAGTACTGAATTTAACCTAATTTTCCTTTCGATAACAATTTTCAGGCAGTAGGCAAGATAGGACAGATAAACACATAGAATAGTTCAGGATAGGATAGGATGAGATAGTCTGAGATGAATGATAGGTGTTGTTGATGTTGTTGTTGTTGATTATGTTTTTGATGTTGTTGTTGATTATGTTGTTGATGTTGTTACTGTTGTTGCCACCACCCAAGGCTCATCTCGTTGTGAACCCAGTGGACAGCAGGAAATGGGCAACCTTAACTGGTCGCCCCCAGAGATCTTTTGTTGAGGTTATGCTGAAGAACTGTCTGTGTTGTGATAGTGTGGTGCGTGTGGTGTGGTATGGAGGGATGCATTGCAGTGTGGGCATAGTGTGTTGTTTGTGAGTTGTAGTATGTGTTGATAGTGTGGTGTATGTGATGAATATATTTGGTGTATGTGGTGGTAAGTGTGTTGTGGTGTGGGGGGTCAGCATACAGTGTTAGCATAGTGTATTGTTTGTGAGTTGCGTTGTGATAGTGTGGTGTATGTGGTAGTTAAGTGCATGTGGTGTAAGTGTCAGGATCGTAGTTCATCTCTCTTTTCATTACGTTTCAGACCGTAGTAGGAAGTGTGGAGGAGTAGATTAGTAGTTTAATAGGCTAGGAGAAGACTGTTTGAGTGGCTTGATAGGCATGCAGTATTCCAAAATGTACTGGAATTCTCTCTCAAAGTCTGACTGTTGTGGCAAAGGAAGGCCAGCTAGCCACTTAGCCTAAATGGAACTTTACACAACTCGCCCCTTCGTGTTTACTATTAATTTCTCACATTAATTTTTCAGCAACTATTGATTTTCCTTATTATTATTATTATTGAGCCTCTTGAATAAAATCTTAGGCTATGAACTGGTACTGAAAATATATGGGAAAGCTAAACCAGTGTTGCTTGTGTGAAAATCTGGGGGAGGGAAATGAACGTTCGCTGAGGTGTCAGTTGGTAAGATTCCTGGAAGACTGTGGTACAAAAAATTGATCTTACAGACAACGATCAACGTACGTTCAGGCATCTACCCTTACACGCTAACACGTAACAGCTTAAAACACATGGAAGACAAGATGGTGGCTTCATGGCTTCACCGGAAATGACCTAAGTCACTCAGTTTACATCTTCAGTTCGGTGACGTCACTGCCTTGTCAATCCGATGAGGTATTTTCGTAGTTTATTTTCCTGAAAACTGACAATTTTTACGATGTATACTTAAGGAAGATTTCTAGCAGCGAAGAGGGTATTTAAGGCTATATTTAACCTCTCCATTTTGAAAATCCTCTCCAAACCGTTCATGAACGAAACATAAACTAGAAAAATACGTCATTGGTTTGAATCATTAACTTCCTTGTTTTCTTATATGTGCAAAATTTCACGTAAAGCACAATGGAAGCCAAGGAAAACCGTTTCGAGATTTATTTTTCTATTTATTTCCCAGAAGACCCGAATTCTTGATGTTTACACTGGCGATGTTTTTCTAGGAAACTGGAGTGATGAATGTTTATACCGTAGTTATTTTTTCTTAGTCACAGTGGAAGGTTGTGCTCTTTTTAACTCTACTTGGCCTAGAATTTCGTCCTTTTGCAGCTTATTTTCCGCAGCTCAGTGGCAGGGAAAGGCGGTACTACAAATCTATATCCTTTACATAGCTCTTTTTCGTGACTAGCGTAGTATTTAAGTGTTAATCTATTATTGCGACTCACATTCAAGATGGACAGATGGCAATTTAGGCTAAGTTAAGCTGATAGGAGCATATTTACCCATTTTGTTTATTTTAAAACATTTTGCCTCATTTTCGTAAACATTTCACCCATTTTAAAGAATATTTCACCCCATTGTCTTGGATATTTCACTCAATTTTCTTTATTTTCAACACATCATTTTTTTATCCTTAAACATTTCAGTATGTTCGCAAACATTTCACCTACTTTTCTTAAATATTCCATACCATTTTATTTATTTTCAAACATTTCACACCGTTCTCTTTATCTCCAAATATTTCACCCAATTTTCTTCAAAATTTCACCCTGTTTTCTTTTGTTTTCAAACATTTCATCCCATTTTCTTTTAATTACAAGAAAATGTTTATTCCTTAACATTATTGGAAGACTTGGTTACATTATGGAAGACTTCGTTACATTATAAAATCTTAAATAATGGAACAATTTGATAATTGAATTATTCTAGTGCTATAAATAGATAATTGATAAGCATTATTACCCTTATATCTACAGTGGAAGACTTGAGTTGTATTCTAATAGGTGTAGGAGTCTCCGTGGCACCGTTCTCTTGGCGATTTAGTTTGCACAATTCACCGTAACATTGTCTTTCAGGATAGGTGTAATATGGAGACTAAATCGCTTAGCAAGAGGTGTTAAGAGGCCTCCAGTGCTAATTAGAATGCAGGACATAATAATACTACCCTATCTATCTATCTATCTATCTAATCTGTTACAGTGTGGAACAGTTATATCAAACACACACACACCATGGCATTCAGATTCCTTATAGGCATTGAGATTCCCTATAATGCTGTACAGGGCGATCCATATACAGCGCTGCTCTTTCGTGTGTTGTGGGGACGGCTAAGGCAGGGTTATCAGTGCCTACCTTAAACCATTTTCATAGGTGATTCATTCTCTGCCCCCACTCCGGCTTTTTTTTTTTTTTTTTAAATGCAAGGAAGAAGGAACCAAAGGCTAGGTTGTTCCCTCCAATAAAAATAAAAACAAGATAACAGAGCCAAATTCATATATATATATTTTTTCGTTTAATCAGTCAGTCCTGCTCACACTGCCGCACCCAGCCCTCACCAGCAGACCAAGCCGCCCCCACAGCACTAGAGAGGCGCTGTTTACGGACCATACTGTGTTAATGGAAGACTTAGGTCGGTATTTTCGTTATGGAAGCTCCCCAACACCTCTTCCTAGGCGATTTGTTTTACTTGGTACACTTTGCCGTCGACTTCTGTGTTGCTTAAATCATCCTAACATCACCATACTCTGTCTAAATAGCGTCCAAAACGACATGACTCGGCCGTATCCAAAAATAAGTCACTGAGGAAGAGGTGTTAGGGAGCCCTCTCGAAAATAGACCTACACCAGATTCACAAACACAAGTACACTTAACACCACGTCGTAACCTGCACTTCATTCACTTTAACTTGGCTCTACACTTTCCACAGCACTTCCTCGTGACTTACGCCGTATTCTAGTGTTCATCTCAGAAATGAAGATGGATATAGGCCAATTTTACACCTGTAGTCCGTTCCCTTTCACTTGGCCAAGATTTTCGTCTTTTTGCCGATTATTTGGCGTCGCTTAGTGGCAGAGTATGACAATGCGACGACAGTCTATACTTCCCATGGCACTTATTCGTGACTAGCATCGTATTCAAGTGTTATTGTTAGACCTCAGCATTGAAGACCAGGTTAGAATGAAGACGGTATAGTTACGAGACGGAATAAATCGTAAACTGGAATGTGTTTGTGAATCCGGACTTAAGATATGCTTGTAGTTTGCCATCTTGAAGATCTTACAACAATTCCAGACTATACAGACCTTGAGAGAAATTTACCCTTTCAGTACCATGACGTCTCTTGGGAAGCCTCTTAACGCCAATCCCTTAGCGATTTATT
>JAGKTI010000879.1:0-32849 GCA_018397915.1 Birgus latro
TGGTATAAGTTAATGCACACATATATCTGGGTCTAGAAAGCACACACCTAGGTAAAGTCCACTCACTTCACTACCACTGGTGGGCCCTAGGTTGATTCCTCCGTCCGAAAGAAGGGCAGAGTGACGCGCCCCTGGACAGGGCCCCACACGTAGTCGTGGGACTAGGGGCTCGGCCCGAAGAGAGCCAGGAGACAGGCATGACGGCGAGTCTGGGGGAGACTAAGGGATGCCTCGCCCACAGGTAAGTCGCGCCCCGGTGTTCGGGGCAACTCCCGGGGCCATTGAGCCCCAGGGTACTGGAACCTGGGGCGGCTGGACTGCGGCAACGGCTTGAGGGCGGCGTCGCCGACAGGGTCGTCACACGGGGGCCTCGGGCCAGGGTAGTAGTAGACAGGGCCCGACGTCGGCTGCGGGGTCTGCTGGGGCTCCAGTTCAGCCGCTGTTCACCCTTGTAGAGTTGCAGGGAACCAAGGCCTCAGGCAAGGCCTTACCATGGCTCGGGGGAGGGGTCCTCTCTGGCTGCAGGTCCTCCTGTAGGAGAGAAGCGGACTGTGCCCTGCTCTACATCCGGCCTGATGTGACTAATGGCCAACGTCGTGGTAGCCCAGGGGACATCAGCTTCAGTGCGGCTAGTGGCCTGCCCTGCCTCTGGCCTGACGTGACTGATGGCCGACGTCGGGGTGGCACAGGGGACATCAGCTTCAGGGCGGCTAGTGGCCTGCTCTACCTCTGGCCTGACATGACTAATGGCCGACGCCGTGGTGGCACAGGGGACAACAGCTTCAGTGCAGCTAGGGGCCTGCTCTACCTCTGGCCTGACATGACTAATGGCCGACGTTAAAGTGGCACAGGAGGCTGTAGCTCTGGTGCGGCTAATGGCCTGTACTGGGGAGCTGAGAGGACTAGTAGCAGAGGGACAGACTGCGGCCGATCCTGCCTCGTACCCAGTACGGCTTGTACATAGGAGTACATAGGAAAGCAAACAGCAACAGACCTTATGGTCCTTTCGAGGCTGTTTGTTACAGAGTAAACTATGACTACAAGTCTAACTCTACATGCTGAAGGATAAGACTAGTAAAGCAAGAAGGCTCCCCCCACCTCTAAACCCTCCAGCCAAAACTGGCAAGAAAAAGTGAGAAAGACCACCATGCAGCATGGAAAAACTGACATGGAAATTTCATAGGAAAGACTGAAAAGGAAAAGCTACATTATATAATACATTATCTATAAGCTACCAGTATGAATAACCTGAAAGGGAAAGTAGTAAAGTACGATGATTAATCGAATAAATAAATAACGCATGACAGTATGTATGGGTACACTGAGTTAACGGGGAATCTGCGGATGATGAGACTCTGTAGACATAACATCGTGAATACAGTAATCCCGTGGTCTCAGTTGGACTCTGTGGGAATTCAAAAGAAACATATGCACGTGAATATAACTAATAATCCCGTGGTCTCAGTTGGACTCTGCAGGAATTCAAAAGTTACAGATACACGTAAATATAGTGATCCCGTGGTCTTAGTTGGGCTCTGCGGTAAGAAACTTAAAACATTATCACCGTGCATATATTTGCATTTAGTAAATTGATCCAGGCTCTAAAAGAATAGAATAAAATAAAAATTTATACAAGTGTTTTATTCGGGAGTAAACATAGTAAGCTGGGGGTTAGACGACAAATATTTATCCAAGCGACCTTTAAAGGTTAGTACTGTATTACAGTTTACTACATTAGAGGGCAATTTATTCCATATATTTACAACTCTATTGAAGAAGAAATGCTTAGCTTCATGTGACTGGAATCGTTTGCCAATTATTTTATACCCATTGCCTCTAGTATAATTCGAGTGATCAACTGTGAAGCATTTATTGACAGCCATGTTATCTTGTCCTTTGAATATTTTGAATACTTGAATTGAATCTCCTTGTATCCTCCGTTTAGTTAAGGTAAAGAGATTCAAGGCTTCTAAACGTTCCTCGTACGGTTTATTTCTCAATCTAGGTATCATTTTTGTCATCCTTCGCTGCACTCTTTCAAGCTTTTCCATATCCTTTTTATAATATGGTGACCAAAACTGAACGCAGTACTCCAAATGCAGGCGTACTAAGGAATTATACAAAGTGAGGATGATATTATTGGAGATATTTTCAAATGCTCTGCCTATGAATCCAATCAATTTGTTGGCCTTTTTCACTGCTTCTGTACATTGTTTGCTTGGTTTCAAATCGTCTGTTATTATAACTCCTAGGTCTTTTTCGTGGTTTACTCTATCAAGTTGGACATTATTCGTGCTATAACTAGCTCTTACATTTTTACTGCCAATGTTTAGTACTTTGCATTTATTAATATTAAAATCCATTTGCCAAACTTGGGCCCAGTTAAACAGCTGATCAAGATCTCTCTGAATTGCTTGCCTTTGCAGTACTGTATCTGCTCTGTTGCCTATTTTAGTATCATCAGCAAATTTTGAAATCTTACAACACAATCCTTCATCAATATCATTTACATATATTAAGAAAAGAATAGGACCTAACACAGAACCCTGTGGCACTCCACTTGTAACGTTTATCCAGTCTGACTCGTTTCCATTAATTACAACTCTTTGCTTTCATCCAGAGCCAATTTTCTACCCAACCAAGAACATTGCCGCTGAAACCATGTGCCTTTAACTTCTGAAGGAGTCTTTTGTGTGGAACTTTGTCAAAGGCCTTTTGAAAATCTAGGTACACCACATCAACAGATTTAGTCTAATCATACATATTCAGCATATCATTGAAAAAGTCCAGCAGATTCGTAAGGCAAGAGCGATTATTACGAAAACCATGTTGCAAATCTTTGATGAGATTGTTTGTTTCTAAGTGTTTCACAAACTTGTCTCTGATAATAGTTTCGAGCAATTTGCACACCACCGGTGTTAAACTAATTGGGCGGTAGTTTTCTGGTTGGGCTCTGTTGCCCTTTTTGAATATTGGGGTTACGTTGGCAAGCTTTCATTCATGTGGCACCTTACTGCTCTTAAGTGATAAGTTGAAAAGTTCAGACAGAGGCTTTGATATTTCATTCTGTAGTTCCTTCAATACACGTGGATATATTTTGTCTGGTCCTGGTGTTTTATTCTCTTTTAATTCGTTTATTGCAAGCAGTACGTCACGATCCCTAACTGTGATGTCAGTAATTATGTTGCCCTCTTCTATAGGAATGGGGGAAACAGCAGGAATCGTATGTATATTTTCTGTTGTAAATACTGACGCAAAGAACATATTAAGAATTTTCGCCATCATAGTTTCATCATCAGTGTGCTCTCCGTTATCTGTGATCAAGGGACCTATTGTTGGAGTTATTACCTTTTTGCTTCTTACATAACTGAAAAATTCTTTGGGATTTGATTTACTGATACTTGCAATATGTGCCTCAAGGTTTTTCTTACTGCATTTAATTAATTTTTTGGCTTTTCGTCGAAGGGCATCGTAATCATTTTTATAACTTTGACTCTTTGTGGTATTATAGTTTTTGTACGCAAGATTTTTAGCTTTCAGACAATGTTTAATGTCGGAGTTCCACCATTTGGGTTTAGAATTTTTGGCAGGCCTTCTGTTGCACATTGGAATGCATAACCTGACAGCACTGTTGAGAGTTTCCGTTAAAAAAATCCATGCCTCATTGATATCTAAAGTTTGGACAATGGGATGCCAGTTGCACCTATAATTGTCTTTAATTTCTTAAAATTTGCCCTCTTAAAGTCAGGCACTTTCTCACAACTGACCCTGACACTGTCTTCACAGAATTTAATGTTAAATGTAACTATGCGATGATCACTTGTACTAAATTCTTCTCCTACAATTACGTTACTCACTACATTTTCTGATGTGGCTAAGACAAGATCTAGGATGTTACATCCTCGTGTCGGATAATTTACAAATTGATATAAAGAACTTTCCTGCAAGTTTGTATACAGGTCTAACCCTGTGTGTGAGGATAAGGCTTCTCCCCATTTTGGAACTGGTAAATTAAAATCACCAAATATTACTGTGCTTTGTGTACAGTGCTTCCTCCAATTTTGCGAGAATATGGTCGACAAAAAACCTCGCAAAATCGAAATTCGCAAAGTTTAAACAATTAAATATATGCAATAAAGGTAAATAGGTCGACATCACCCCAAGGTAAGCACTTTTTCCCACTCTTTCTCTCGACTCTACCTCTTAATTTTATGATGATAAATGAAACAAACATGGACTGATGTATTGTACAGTAATATTATTATGAAAACATCATAGGTAAGAAACATAAAAAAGAAAAGAATGCATATTTACACTGATGTGAAGACTGGCATGGTGTACGGGACTGGTGGCAGGGCAAGGCTTGGGTGCGACTACTGTGGTGTAAACAAACGTGGCGGGGCGGCAGAACACCGAACTAGGAGGCACAGTACGCCCAGCGAACCACGACGTCACTACTCCGCGTGCCAAAGTAGTGCGGGAAGACTACTTTCCCACCACTCGACCTCGCAAAGTGTGTGATCGCTCGCAAAGTTCATAAATGTTAAAAAATAAATGACTTGGAACTACCTCGCAAAATTGGTGATTCGCAAAGTTAAAGTTCGCAAATTTGAAGGATGTACTGTACAAGATATTTCGGCAATTTGATTGTAGATTTCTTTATTGATGTTGAGTGGCTGACCGGGTGGACGATAAATTACCCCAATGGTGATTTTATGACAAGATTAATTTCTTAGCTGAATGTAAATAGCGTCAATGTTTTCAATACATGACTTGGTAATTTCGACTGGATGAAATCCTGATTTAATGTATAACAACACACCGCCCCCTGTTCGATTCTTCCTTTCGCTACTGAAAATGTGATAGCCTGGTAAATTAGATTCTGCTAGAAAATCTCTCTGTTCAGTATCTAGCCACGAATCTGTTATACCAATTACATCATAATCGTCAGTAAAGACAAGGGCCTCTAAATCAGAAAATTTATTATGTAGACTACCCGCATTAATAAGAATAGCTTTAATATGTTTTCTTTTCCAATGTGAGGAGCTTCCATTACATACTGATTTGTCGGGCTGTATGACATCTACGTTTGCCTCCCGTGACGTCTGTTTTTTCTCCAGAAAAAACTTAAGGCATCACTAAGCAAATGACTGAGACGAGCAGAACCAACAGCATTCAAGTGCAGTCCATCATTCGCAAATAGTGTTCGCTGCTCGTAGAATTGGTTCCACGTGTCAATGAACTCAACTCCTTCCTGTACGGAAAGTGTCTTGACTCTGTTATTTATACTAAATGCTCTGCTGAAGAAGGCATTCCCTGCATTAATCCTTGGGAGTATGCCTGAAATTAAAATATGATTAGTTTTCTCCTTGTAGCGTCGGATCATCTCTCTGTACTTCTCCATCAGCTCCTCTGATCAGGTTTGCATGACATCATTTGTACCTGTATGAATGATAACAAGGCTGTCATTTTCCGCGTTCTCAAAAATGTCTTCCACAGCCTCCGTTACGTCATCTACTCCTGCACCTGGAATACAAAAACGCTTTTTTTAGAGGGTGCCCTGCCACAAAATTCCAACAACTGACCACGGATGATGGAGTCCCCCACAACCCGCACCTTGTGGGGCTCTTCCTCTACTTCTGTGAGAATCTGAAATTTATTGTATGTGGTTACTGTAATGATGCTCCTTTTTCTCACAAACCTGGCATCATTCCGCACTGGCTGAAACTCATTCTGTACAGTGGGGGGAGAAGTAACTACAGTGGGAGGAGGATGGTCAGCCTGGACAGCGGTTGGCCGAGCAGTGGGGCTATCATCCACAGTATGACCAACATTATTCGCAATGAACTCCTCCAGCACCTCAACTTTCTGGATCAGGCTGTTAATTTTATTTGTAGCCTCGGTCAGCTTATCTTCAAAGCTCTAACGTAGTTTGCACATCCTGCAAACATAGGAACGGTCTGTATAAAAGGATCCAGTAAAACTACTGGAGCAGGATATGCAAATGATGTTCCGCAGCATTCTGCAGCGCTACTCTGGGGGAAGTGACTATGGGAGTCGGATGACTTATGGCCTGTCCTGCCCGGCCAACACGCGTCCGTGTCGCGGCCCTGTAGTGGGAGTGCAACTGGGGAACAAACTGTGGCCGGCTCTGCCCCGTACCCGGTATGACTGTGGCCAATACCGCAGCGTTGCATGGAGTTGTAAACTCCACCCCTTACCTGGCGAGTGGAATTTCGGCCGGAGACTAGGCGCCGGCAACTGCTACCTTTCCGGGTCACCACCTGGGAGCAAGAGGGGCGCCAGGAAGTGATGCAGGTGCGCCGTTCCTGTTCCCAGCCACTCAGTGTCAGCGGCGGCCCCCCGGTGGTGCTGGGGGGGTTGGGGGTGCTGGTGTCATCTGCACTGGCCATTGCGTCGTCTGTGGCTCCATCCCCTAACTCCTGTATTTCAGAAATCAAGTTATAAAATTCTAATTCATTTGCAAGAGAAAATTTATTAATTCCAATTCAATTAACCCGCCGAGTCTCATCGAAGTACGATGCACATTGCTACTTTTTTCCGCAGACAGACCCAACGACGTGCATCATACGTCACGCAATTGCAAGACCCATTGTGTGCACATTT
This sequence comes from Birgus latro, assembly GCA_018397915.1. Taxonomy (NCBI): domain Eukaryota; kingdom Metazoa; phylum Arthropoda; class Malacostraca; order Decapoda; family Coenobitidae; genus Birgus; species Birgus latro. The sequence continues at coordinate 6,628 of JAGKTI010000879.1, forward strand.
TTCAACATTTGTGGGTGATTTTTGGCAGGCATATGTGGGAGACCTTCCTCTACCTGCTATCAAGCGGGGATACTGCCTGGCCCCTCCTAACCCCCCCTTCCCCCCTCCCCCCACACTGGGCAATTCACCTGTTAGCAGTAACCTAGCCAGTAAAGGTATGTTACCCCACAGTCTCTCTAATGACAAAATTCACGGTGAAAGTGATTCCTGAGGTGGAGGACAAAGAAACAAAGAAGCTAGAGGTAGAAACAAACAGAAGTGATGAGGTGGTAATGTCGTAAAGGAAGGTGCCATATACTGGGGTTTTGGGTAGGTGAACAATGCTTATAAACGCCTATATTATTGTGTGAAAACCATTATAGACTTTTACTACACATAAATTCGTACCAAGTAAATGAAATAAATACGTAATTTAAAGTGGCTTGAATTAACCCTTCCATAGTTCGTTTTCTTAGCCAGGTACCCTGAAAAAGAAGGAAAACATAAGGTTGAGTGACACCTGTATCAACATTTTTTTATCTCAGGATCGCGATTTCACTATGAATTTTCGATGTTTCTCACCAAAAGCGAAGGTTTCAGCCAAAAAACAAAAAGTCGAAAATCGGTCGGTGATCTGGGGGTAGGCTGGGTAAAAAACCGGTCGGGACTCAGCGGATTAAATTCACCATAATTTAAATTTCAAGTTACCTAGGCTACATATATTTATCTATTCCACCTCAATGAATTTCACTCAAAGTTGTAATCCTCCTTACCCCCAGCATACCACTGACAAAGGATAGCCAAGACAGAAACCCTTGTTAGTTTTTTTTTTCTATATTAAACAATGACTGATATAAAATAACTCCTATAATATAAAAAAAAAAAGTTGATCATTACACATACCTTTTGAATCAAGTGGATGAGCTGAAATTAAAAAGCTTAAGCTAAGATTAGGTGAATTGGGTTTGGTAAGGTTAAGGGGGTATCACACGGTACCTGAAATCATGGTTTGCCGACGGAACGCGTTCCTGGTTTGCTGGAACCAGGCACAAACCCTATTACGTTCCTCGAACGCCGCCGACGGTCGGCAAAAATGTAAACAAACACACCGTAGGTTTTCTTGTGAAACATGGGATGCTTGTGATCCCAAAGACAAGGGAATGGCTTTATTTTTTCAATAAGGGCATTTTCAGCAGCCCTTGTCCATAATATCTGCCCAGCTGCCATCGTATACCCAGTGTCGAATGAACGGCGATGTACAGTACTTCACCAGCGTGGAGTGTTTGTATCCGCGCTCCCCAATGAAAACAACTGAATTATCGACATCGTTATTTCATCCCTACACGATATGAAAGGTTATTTAAGCTTTCATAATTAATAATATATACAATGGAACGTAATAGGCACTCAAGGAGGGAATTATAACAAAAAAAAAAAACGTTTTGTCCCTGATTCCGTGGGCACGGAATGGGTCTGGATGGAAATGAGTTTTGCCGACGGAATCCTCGGCGGCTACCACGGTTTCTTGGGCGGTTACCACGTCGGCAAACCATGATTTCAGGTACCGTGTGATACCCCCTTTAGGTTAGGATGAGCTGGGTTAAGCTGGCTTGGGGTTAGATGGGTAAATTTAGTGCCTGGTTAAGATAAGCTAGGCCAGGCTGGGCTAGGGCTGTTAGGTTACGGTAAGCTGGGTTAGGTAGGTTAGGCTAGGTTGCTTAAGTTATAAAGGCTAATTTGGGGTAGGCTATGTGGACAGCAGTTTTCCTAGGCCTGGCCTACTTATTGGGCAACCGGCCACAACGCGGATGCAGTTTGCTGGTATTCTTTACTTTCCTCCCCCCCAAAAAAATTGGAATATTTAGTATCAGCACCGGTGTCTAAACTGAATGAAGATTACTGGAGGTTGCTAAAGTCTTAAAAAACATCAGTATCGAATCACTAGATCATAAATGATCAAAGAAAATGCGTGGAAAAGAACCCAGTGTGACAGTTTTAAGTCCATTTCTAAGACACCATTTCCTTATTTAAGCTAGTAGTTTTACCCACGGAATGTTACAGAGTCCCGTCGATCTCTCTGTGTACACCCAAAAGAAGAACAAGCAGGCGTGTTGAGTGGTTACACAAACTATAATGAGGAGTTCCACTCTCAGCTGACGTTTGAGTCAAAGGGTGGTGGGGGGGTCCAGTGTACGTGACCTCACGCCGACTCCTCCCTTATTACCTCCATGGACTAGCCCATAAATTTTTTTTATCCCCTATATGATGAACACATTTTGATATAAAATGTTAGAAAATGTGTTTTCCTTCGTAATGATAGACACACTAAGACATTCTGGCTTCCAGATAAGAATTATATTCAGAAGAGGAAAGAATGACGGGTAAAACTTGGTGTATAATAACCTACTATACATCTCAAATTGCATTCCTTAATACTCTGTCAGTGCTATGACGTCCTACATATTTTGAGAACACCGCTATATGATTTGATTCAGCTTAGGAAATAAAATCTCATAAGGAAATGGATAAGTGGTCTTGTGGAGGGGGTTTCTCAAAGTTTTTAAATATAGCGCGTTTCACACAGATGACAGTCAGGTGACTTCTTGATGATGAAACGCAGTAGGGACAAGATGCCGTATTATTCTTTTTATCTATAAAAACCGTTTAGCTGCCAGAGCAATTTATCACTTCATAAAATAGTTAATTTGTAAACTATATATCTTGGATATAATTTTTAGCAGAAAGTATTTGATATTACTTGCAGATAATGCACAAAGAGATCGCTTTTATCCTCACCTCACCACACCTGATCAAAAACAAACTAGTCTTATGACTGTTTACTCGCCTGGCAGGATTATTGCCTAAAAAAGTGGCCAAAAATGAAGTTTTGTGGACCAAAATGTTCCCTGTGTTGCACATTAATGAGTGTCTGGGGTATTGTTCAGCTGGTGAGTACGAAATTGGTATAAACTTTTTATGCTAGGCAACAAGTAAGTCACATTACTACTGAGAGTACCATATTATTCCTGAAGTACGTGCTTATTTCAGTTTATTAATTTTGTTAAACTTGACAACATGGGTGCGGCGATTGCGACCTTGTTCTTACAATTTACGATCTTCAGGAAACTAGTGGAACTGCAGGAGAGCTCCCCTGCATAAAGAATATATATATTCTTAATAAACTATAACAATTATCACTGTGTTAGCTTGAAAACGTTGTGGAAATGCGTAATTTTGAAGATATCAGCTATAAAATTTCCAGTTTTACAGGCAGTCCATGGCTAGCGGCCACCCACCATGGCGGACTTTTAGGTTGTTTCCTCCCAAATCAGTTTGTCAGTATTAATTTGTCCCTGCTAACCTAAACTAATATGATCTAATCCAGCCCAACACATAACCTAACCTAATTTGATTTTTACTTCGTTGCCCCCATTTGCGTTGATTGTTTCATTGTGCTGACTTATCTCCAAAGTAGGGGGGGCTGGTCTTCTGTATGGCACTTCCATGGCAAATGCATCTTTATGGTGGTTTCAGTATCAGCCAATAAGTAATTTCTCTTCACCTTGCGATAGCATTCATCCCAAGCCATGCCAAGGCAGCTGAAGAGGCCTAAACTACACCTTACCTTAAGGTAAGTATCTTTTCAAGGTTTGAGTAGCTTCCAAGGTTAGGTTATGTTTGGGTTGGCTATTGATAGCAGGGTGCAGCTGGGGGGCAAAGCCTTTTCAGTTAGGACAAAGTTAGGTTTAGTTTGGTTATGATAGGTTAGTTAGGGCAGGTTAGGTTTGATTCAAGTTGGTTTTTAACCTGCCCCTTACCCACTAACTTATTACAAAACCCACCCCCAAAACCCCACAAATTTTTTACCTTCCCCCCCACCCTCAAATCTCCGCTTTTTATGTGAAACATTGAAAATTCAGAGAGAAAGCGCTCACCTGAAGTTAAAAACGCCCTAAAGAGGTGACAGGCCCCTTACCTGGTACCTCTTTCTGTGAAGCCGTGCTCTATAAAAGACACTTCCTATGTGAGAGAAACTTAACCAAAACCACTCAGAATAGGTACTTATTTAACTGTTTGGTATGAATTTATATGTAGTGCAAGAGTATATTGGTTTTCACACAATAACTTAAGCGATATAAGTGTTGTTCACTTGGCGACGTTACCTCCTCATCACTTCTACTCTTTACTAACTCTGGTTCCACGTAATCTTCGTCCTCCACATCGGGAATCACTTTTGCCTTGAATTTTGTCGTCAGAGAGACCATGGTGGTACAAGTCTTTACTGGCCAGGTCACTGCTAACGAGAGAGTTGCTGAGAAAATGGCATGCGTGGGGGAGGGGGGGTTACACAGTGTCAGGCAGTGTTGCTGCCTGGCTGGGGATAAAGGATGGTCTCCCACATATGCCTACCAAAAATCTCCTGCGCAAACGACAAGCCTTTCATTTGCAATGCGTGTTGTGGGGAGTGAGCTTGAATAAAAGTTGCGACATGCATTGTATGTTGTGGGGACGGGGGGGCGGGGGGGTCTTTACGCATTTTGATCGATTTGGATTTTATTCTGTATCTAACTTCAGGTGACCTATTTTGATCAGTTTTGTTAATTTTATTCCATATCTGACCTCATACCCCTATACTGTAGGGGCAGGGGTCACTTGTGACAGAAGTAAAAAAATCAGTTAAAATATGTTAAGAATCTATCCATATGCCTATCTGTTTCCAGACGCCTTAATCCTGTAAGGGTTGGCCACAAACATCGCCTCCATGTCACCCTGTCCAACGCCATTTCATTGCCCTGCTCCCAGTTCACACCCCCCTCTCTCATATACCTCTACACTCCATCCCTCCATCTCATCCTTGGCCTCCCCCTACATCTCACTCACATACACTCTTCTCGTCAGTCTCTCACTCTTCATCCTCTCCACGTGGCCAAACCACCTCAATATGTTTCTCTTAATGCTTCCTATCACAGCCACCTCCACACCACAACATTCCTTCACTTCCTCATTTGTCAGTCTGTCTCTCCATGTGACTCCACATGCTTCTGTCAAATAATTCATTTCCACTGCTCTCACTCTTGACTTCTGTCCTTCCAACAAGGTCCAAGCTTCACATCCATACGTTAGAGTTGGTATCACAATACTGTCATGTAGTAGCTTTTTCACTCCCATGCTCAGTTCCCTGTTTCTTATCACTGCTTTCAAGGAACCAGCAGCTTTTCTTTCCTGTACACTTTCAAGCACTTCACCCTCTAAACTTTCATCCTTTCTCATCAATTCCCTGTTTCTTATCACTTCTTTCAAGGAACCAGCAACTTTTCTTCCTTGTTGTACCCTTTCAAGCACTTCACCCTCTAAACTTCCATCCCTACTCATCACACTACCCAAGTACTTAACTTCTTAACTGTGGGGTTGTCGGAGGCGCGCTGTGCCCATCCTGCGGGGCAAATCCGCGCTCCGACTGGCTTTTTAAAAATATTTGCCAAAAATCAGTTATTAGTCCTGGAATATTATAATTACATATGCATATGGCACATACCTTCAGCTTTCTCCTGGGATGTTTTTTTTATCACTCGTTGACTACTGTAGGACTTGTGGAGACTTCTGAAGTTGGGTAATTAAGCCTCCACTTTACACTTCCCAACATCCCGTAATATGAATACCACTGCCCGATATTATTACTGGAAACACTATTCAGTGATTTCCAAGTAGTTTGGAATCCATACTCAAAAAAAAAAAAAAAACACTGTGAAAGCACATACAAGCGCATATGAGCCTCCCACTTGCGTTAATTCGCCACTCGTATTCTGTAATTTCTTATTCATATACACACTCACACTTTATTATTTCTAGTACTTTATTACACTTATATACATCTACAATCTTTTACCGCTTCCCACACGATGTTTAGTAGGGTTAGAGGTCACAGGGCCTTTTATAATGGGCGCAAAAGCGGCAGAAGTGGAGGGGTGCGACTGAGACGTGCTTCCACATTGAAGGATGACAGTGAACTGAGATGTACGTATCTCGGTAGCCAAGAGTTGAAAATGTCAGCTGCTAATGTATATGCTAAGAAATAAGTCGTAGGAAATCTAGACAATACAGTACTTAATAAATTAGGTAGTCCCAGGTGAATATAATTATCATTCAGGCTTCTCCCTTCCTTTCTTATATACATTTATATTACAAGAATAACTCATACGGCATACTTCACGGGGAAAAAGGCAGGGGAAATTAGCGAACAAGTGCAGGTTGGATGTTGCCAAGTGATAATTAGCCAATTGCTGGTGTATAGCACTATCAGTTACCGTATTTTTTTTTAATATATATTATTTTGTATAAGAATAGGGCATAGGGCTCATTTCAATGGATGAAATCAGTGGAAAATCCGGGGAAGATTTGTGTAGCACACAGCGGCTGGGCAGACGACACGAGAGGGTAATGGAGGGGGAGGGGAGTCTAGAATGGGGGGAAATGGTTAAATTGTCAACAATGGATGGGAGTACTGATGACATTAGCAGCTCTGACTATTGTTGGACATTGGCAGTGCTGATAGATGATACAAGTCACCACCTGAAAGCCCAGGCGAATTCAAAACAACACAGAATGACAAAAGTGACGCCCTGCGGTATGATCCATTGCGCCCGAGCGTCACGGAAGTGTCGACGCGCGGTTGAACAGTCACGTCCAGACCGATTTCCAACCTACGATACCCCAAAATCCCGAGCATTTTTGGGGAAAAAATTTATTGGCTCAAACCTTCGCTTTTGGTGAGAAACATCGAAAATTCATAGAGAAATCGCGATCCTATGCTTTAAAATGTTGATGCAGGTGTCATGCAACCTTACGTTTTCTTTCTTTTTCAGGGTACCTGGCTAAAGTAAACTAACTATGAAAGGTTAATTAATTCAAGCCAATTTCAATTACCTATTTATTTATGTATTTGGTACGAATTTATGTGTAGTAACAGACTATATTGGTTTTCACACATTTATATAGGCAATAGAAGCATTGTTCAGTCACCAAACACATCCACATATGGCACTTTCCTTTATGACATTACCACCTCATTGCTTCTTTATTTCTTTGTCCTCCACCTCAGAAATAACTTTCACCGTGAATTTTGTCATTGGAAAGACCGTGGGGCAACATACCTTTACTGGCCAGCATACTGCTAATAGGTGAATTGCCCAGTGTGGGGGGGAAGGGGGGTTAGATGGGGCCTGGCATTATCCCCGCTTGACAGCAGGTATAGGAAGGTCTCCCACATATGCCTACCAAAAATCACCTATGAAACTTGAAAATTGTGCAAATTATGACCCTTGCAATTGTGCGACGTACTCGTACGTCGATGGGTGTAGCTGTGAGAAAACATTGCGACGTACCCATATGTCGATGGGATTCCTCAGGTTAAGGGGTTAATTGTACTCACATTTTCCATTTCCTCCTCATCCAGCCTTACTGTACATTCACTGACTTCACTTCTCTTGAAGACCATAACTTTACTCTTCCCTACATTCACCTTTAGATTCGGTTTCCTACACACTCCCCCAGACTCATCCACCAAGCCTTGCAGCTCCCCTTCACCTTTACTTAACAACACAGTATCATCTGCAAACAACAGTACAGAGAGTTTTCAAACACTGCCCTCTCTCACTAGGGCTGCTCCAACATCCACTGCCCTACCTTGTATCTTTTATAACGCCATCCATATACAGATTGAACAACCATGGAGACGTGACATTCAATCCAACCTTCAGGTAGAAAAATTCACTCAGTTCACTATCCTCACGCACTGCAGCCTTACCACCCTTAACCTCGGCTATCATGGGTTCCGCTATAGCGTATACCGCTATCACGCATGTATAAAAAACTACCCAAATATCTTTATCACGCACTAAATGCCTGATATCACGCACCAGAATTGTTCAAAAATTTTGAAAAGGCCAGGCTCTGGTGCTCCGCCCAGCCAACAAAAGATTCACTTGGTGATTGGTCACATAACGTCAGCGCCATCCGAGCGCTGATTGGCTGCCCGACCGACTCTCCCGCGCCGCCCACCAAGCCATTCAGCTGCTCGTCCTTAGACCGCGAACAGTGATAGAAAGAACAATAACCTTTTTTGTGATATTACAATGGCCAACATACACCCTCCCCGTCCTCTTACCATCGCCCAACGTAATGCTGCGGCACATGACAGGGAAATAAAGAAGAGGAAGAACCTAAGCTATGCAGATAAACTGGAAATTGTGAAACTTATAGACAGTGGTGACACCAAATGAAGGGTTTGCTAATAATTTCCTTGATGAGATGGAACATCAAAGGAGTGGTCAGTAAACTCCACCCTGGCCTCAGAATCCCTCCAACCCACCCAAGCTTTTCAACATCCCCAAAAAGGTAAATAAAATGGGGTAGCTATTAAGTTCTGTTTTTTATTAACCCTCCCCATAAAACAAATACAGTAATCTTCCTACTATCCGACGTAATAGAGCCAAAGGCATGACCGGAAAATGGTCTTGTCCGGATAGTGGCCCTGAAGCTCCAGCACTGGTCATTCATGACCCTAACCTAACCTAACCTAAATCAGAAAACCACCTACCTACCTCCCTACCGGACATGCATAGCACTTATTTAAGTCCCCTTTCACATAAACAATGCACACAAAGCATGAATTAATTGAATTTTAACTAAAAAATGATGATTTAGAGGTGAGTAAGGCATACGTGCTCACAATTTGCCAGCAATTGTATGTATCAGACATGGAAATCACTATGAAAATCACCCTTTTTCACATCGGATGCATTAAATAATTGACACAAAACATGAAATCATCGAATTTTAACCCCAAAATGATGAATTTGAGGTAAGGCATAGGTGTTCACAAATTGGCAGCTTAGTTTATGTATCGGACATGGCAATCACTATGAAAATCATTTCTCACATCTTTTGCTCTAAAATATGGGATACAAAGCATCAGATAAATAAACTTCTACCAGAAAAGTGATGATTAATAGTTTGGTATGGCAAAGGTGTTCACTGTTCACCAACATCACCGGTCATTCTTGATCCTAACCTAACCTATTCTAAATCAGAAAACCACCTACCTACCTCCCAACCGGACATACATAGCACTTATTTAAGACCCCATTCACATAAATAATGAACACAAAGCATGAATTAATCGAATTTTAACCAAAAAATGATGATTTTGAGGCATGTAAGGCATAGGTGTTCACGAGTTGGCAGCTTAGTGTAAGTAACGGACGTGGCAGTCACTATGAAAACCATCATTTCTCACATCTTATGCACTAAAGTATGGGATACAAAGCATCAAATAAATAAACTGTTACCAGAAAATTATGGTTTAGGAGGTGAGTTGGGCAAAAATGTTCACCAGTTGACTAGACAGTGAACGTATGTAAGAGACATGGTAATCACTGAGAAAATCACCTCTTTCACAGCCTGTGCACTCAAATATGGGACACAAAGCATGAAGTAAATAAAATGTAACCCCCCAAAATTATGATTTAGAGGTGTGTAGGGCAAAAATGTTCACCATTTGACTAGATAGTGAATGTAAGTAAGAGACATGTTAATCACTGAGAAAATCACCTCTTTCACAGCCTGTGCACTCAAATATGGGACACAAAGCATGAAGTAAATAAAATGTAACCGGAGAATGAGGATTTAGAAGTGATTATGGAAAAATATTTAGCAGTTGACAGTGTACTTACATGTCCATGATGGTTGTTAATGAATATTACCCCCACCTCTAAGGTTTTTACAAAAAGTGGTCATAATTGCTCTTGAAGCATGTCCAGTAATCCAGTGTTTAACTACACTTAATCCTTAGCACTGTGAATTATGATTGTTTAAGCAAGAACGAAAATACTGCAAACGATCTGACAACCGTCCACACTTCACGGGGGTTGAGAGAAAGCAAACAGGAAGGGAAAAGCGCGGGAAGGGAGCCGGTCGGCGTGTGTGGGAAATTCAAATTGACGCGGTCGGAAAAAATCAGATTTTTTGTTTTTTGTTTTTTTAATGCAATTTTTGGGCATTTTGGGTTTTTGACCATCAGCCTATGATGTCCGAACAGTGAGGTAACCGGATAGTGGTCATCCGGATAATAGAGAGATTACTTTCAAAGTCATATGGTAGGCCTGAAAGTTGCAAGTACTTTACTCGCCATGGCGAGTAAATAAGTTACGTGGCGGGTAAAAATTATTTCTCACTCGTAAGTGGCGAGTTGAAGTTTTATATATAATATTTTAAAATTTGTTTCTTTAACCACTACTTCATATTAAGAAACATCATGATAAAAATATTTAAAAAAAAATTATTTTTAATAATCTGGCAACTCTATTAAATACAGCTTGCCATCATAACAGTCGCTAGACACTGTCTCTCACTTGCTGATGACATGATCAATGTTGCCGTAGTCAGCTGACGAGAAGGAGTAGCGTCGCTTGCTTCCAACATGAACCGTATGAAACCCTCGCCGTCAGTGTCAATCTCGTCGCCTCCCCGAAAAAAGCATCACAGAGAACATTTCTTCCAAAGTGGAAGAAAGAATTTACGTGGCATATACAGTAAGACCCCACTATAACGGACTAATTGGAGCTCAGGCCAGTCCGAAACATGCGAAATTCCGATAAAAGCGACACCCGGACTTATCCCTGCTAATCCGGACTTTTTCCGATATATCAGACATTAGTCCGGATTGCATCAGTGGTTTTCACCACCATTGCAGTATTGTTCTGTGTTATACCTTCACTACATTAATCAAATGGTATAATAATACTGTACTGTGCACTGAAAAACATGTCTTTTACTTGTCTTAGTGTGGTGAACATAGCTAAAGTTGTCAGGCAGTCCGGACTGCTTTCTGGCTATATTGGACTTTTTCTGATATATAGGAGTTTAGTCCGGTAGCTCCTCGAGTCCGATAAAAGCGAATTCCGGTCTACTGAAGTCCGTTATAGCGAGGTTTTACCGTATATGATGAAAACGAAAACAAAATGGAATGTTCCATTGGCATGAAAAATCCAACTGCAGCCGGCAAAACGGATTTCGTAACTGGATCTCAGAATTTTAAAAAACAAAACATAGTTTACCATGACAAGAGCAGGAAGCATATTGAACTGCGTGATACTGAATTAAATTGCCAAGGTCAAGGAAACATAGTCAAGACATTCCAACATCAGCAAAAGAAGGAAGAAGATAAGGATTCTGAAGATTTGAAGATGAGAATTACCACGGCATACATGCTGGCAAAGGAAGAACTTCCATTCACTTAATTTTTACCCATTATTGAACTACAAAAAAAATAAATTAATAATAATAATAACGGGATGGAGTGGAGAGGTATATGAGAGAAGGGGGTGTGAGTTGGGAGCATGGTAGTGAAATGGCAGGGGACAGAGTGACATGAAGGCGATTTGTTTGTGGCCACCCCGTGCGGGATTGAGGCGTCTGGCAGTAGATAGCTAGATAGATAATAACGGCGTGCCCACCACAAACACATATGCCAGCCATGTGAAAGCTGCGGAACTGGTGCACACGATTGGGTAGACAATTAAAGATGAGGTTCATTATTTTAAGCAATAAATAAATATGGAATTTGTATACGGTATACAAATTCCGTATTTATGTTTATATACAAGCATATCTATTACTTATTTCTATCCTGGGCTACAATAAATAACCTGTAAGCTGACAAATTACTTGTTAATTTTCCTCTGGCTAGTAAAAATTTTTCTTGGCTGGTAAAATTTTTTAATCGCCAGTGGCTGGTAAGATAAACTGTAGACTTTCAGGCCTCAATGGCCACCCCATATGGGACTACGGCATTTGGCAATAGATAGATAGATCACCCATAGCTGTCTTCATTAATGACAGTGAATTGTCTTGTTATTGTTGTGACGGTGAATTGTCCCGAAACCATCAGTCCTTGCTGACGACTTCTTTATAGTTTTTTTTTTATTTTATTGTTGATGACTAATGGTTTTCAAAAATAGTTTCACATTTTTTTTTTTTTTTTTTATGGGCACTGAAACTAATTCCTGGTGAAATATGCATGATGCTAAACAGCCATCAAAAGGGATATTAAGTTCTGTTTTCTATTAACCCTCCCCGTAAAACAAATTACTCAAAGTCAAAAGGCCACCCCTTACGGGATTATGGCATCTGGCAGTAGATAGATAGATAGTGTATTTCTAATTTGCATGCTCATTTTTAGACTATTACATATTATTATGTGGTACAAAAAGGGTGTATTAGGGGTAAATATTGAGGTCATGGCACCAATTAGAATTATTACCATAAGTTCTTCAGTTCGGCTATCATGGTTTCGGCTATACCGCAGACATAGTGGCACCAGTAAGAGATGCCGCAGGAAGGCCAAAACAAGGTACAGGTACTACATACCGCCAGAATTTTAAATTTCTGATTTTATTTTGCGTACAGTGCATAATGCTTACATACGGGTGTTTTTTCGTAAAAATATTATGTACAAATGTTTCTCCTTCATTGAAGGTGTGTTTGGTGCCTAATAATGAGGTCACAAAATACTTTGTGATGTTGTTCGAATGTTTCGTGGTGTTACTTATATACATCAAGGGTTAAAGATTTATTGGTTTTACACATACGTACGAATATTACTTGATTTATACTTCAATTCAAATACTCTCAGTGGTCACCAACAGAAGTATAAAAAAAAAAAAAAAAGTTGTTTCACCAGATAGTTGCTGCCTGTGGTACAAGTATCTTTCCATCCCACTTCCCTCCTAAGTCCTGCACCTCTCTTCTCACACTTTTCTTCTTCCTGGTTCTGTCTTGGCAGATGGGAACCAGGCCCAGCCTCTGACATATCTTGCATCCTTCTTTCTTGTTGTCGTCTTTCTTGTCCGACTTGCAGTCAGCCACAGCACATATAAAGTACAGTATGTCATATTGAATGTGAATGTTTACGTCTGTTGACAAACGCTCGTACGCCAGGCCCCAGGCAGGTCTGGAGCCAAGACAGTTTTCCCCATCTTTGTACAGCAGATTAATCTGTAAATTTAACTTGACAGCAATACCCATGACTTTAAAATGGTGTTAGTTTATATAAAGACAAATATTAATATAGCTACTCAGTCATGCTGATCATTATTTACCTTATACATAACAGATTCTAACAATGGTTATAATGGTTGGTATTGTTGAAATATAAGCAGTTTTATGCATATAATCTGTAAATAATAGTACGTTAGACATATATTAACTCTTTTTTGCTTCTCAGGCAGTGAAACGTTTCAGCATATCAGAACTGAGAGATAAATCATAGATTCTTTGCTGAATTTGTTCCTTTGCCACCTGCCATCTTCTGGCCATATGAAGAGCAGTGTCTGATGAAAATCTTATTTTTTGTCTTTTAATACCTTTGCTGGTGACCACTGGGAGTATTGGAATAAAAGTATAAGTAAAGAAATATCCATACATATATGTAAAAACCAATAAATCTTCATCCTTTGACGTATATAACCAACACCACAAAATTATGAACATCACAAAGTATTTTATAACCACATTCTTAGGCACATACCAAACATAGCTTAAATGAATGAGAAAAATTTGTACATTTTGTGTTCATGAAAAACACCCATATGTAAGAATTATGCATTGCATGCAAAATAAAATCAGAAATTTAAAATTCTGGCAGTATCTAGTAACCATTCATTACTGCAAACGCTCCTATTGGGCATGATAGCTGAGGGTTGAGTGTACATACTCTTCACGGCCTCCAACAACTTTCCATCTACTCCGTATATTCTTAATACTTTCCACAATCCTTGTCTATCCTCCCTGTCATATGCTTTCTCCAAATCCATGATGGCTGCATACAACTTCTTTCCCTTCTCTAGAAACATTTCCACTAAAGATCTAAGATTGAATATCTGATATACACAACCTCATCCCTTCCTAAAACCTCCCTGTTCTTCTCCAACTAATTCCTCTGTTATTTCCCTAACTCTGTCAGTAAGTATCCTACCATGTACTTTTCCTGTTACGCTAAGAAGACAAATGCCCCTATGATTACCACACACTTCTTTTTACCTTTTTCCTTTGTACAGGGGAATAATTATATCTGACTTCCAATCCTCCGGGACTCTACCTTCCTCCCAGGCCAGTCTGCACATCTTCCACATCCATTCCACTACTATCTCTCCCCCATGCTTCAGCATCCCACCACACACTCCATCAATTCCTGGGGCTTTCCCCATTTCATCTTTCTTCATTGCTTCCACAACTTCCATCCTACTGATTTCTTCCTCTCTTCTCACATCCCTCCTTCTCCCAGCCATTCCCCATCCTCTTATACCTGCATTAGTTTCATTCTCTATGTTCAGCAGTTCCTTAAAGTGTTCTCTCCATCTGTTCACTTTTTCTCCCTTCTCCACTAGTAATCATTTCGTTTCATTTTTGAAGGCTCCAACATGCTTGCATGCATCGGCCTTGGTCACCTAATGACGGTTCTCCATGCTGCTCGATCTTTGGCAGCCTCCCTGTTCAGTCCCTTAACCCTGAAGTCACACTTAATGACCTCGTCCCACGTCTTTCTCGGTCTATCCCTCACAACCCCACCCCCAATATTAACACTTCTCACCTTCTGCACCCAATTATCATCCCCCATCTTCTCCACATGCCCAAACCATCTCAATCTACCTCTCCTCATCACAACACCAATACACTCCAGTCCCATCCAACCTCTCAACTCTTCGATCATAAACCCAGCCCCCCTAGGCCTTGCACACAGGGATGCACTGCACATCCACCTAATCATTGTCATTTCTGTTCGTTTGAGCCTGTGAATATCCTCTTCCCTTATTGCCTAGATCTCACTACAATACAACATCACACTCCTAACATATGCTACATACAAAGACCCCTTAGCACATTGGGATAGTCCTTTCAGTGTCAGGAGAGGCAACAGCTCCCTGAACTTCTTCCAATCACTTCTCACCCTAGCAACTGAGCTAGCACCAGCCCCACCTCCAGCTCATAACATGTCTCCCAAATAACAAAACTCTTCCACACACTCAAGAGACTCACCAGCAAGTTCAATCCTTTCACGCCTAACAGTCTCCACCTGCTCTCCCCGACACGCCACACACATAGGCTAAAATCAGCATTTTTATCTTTCACTCCCCAGCTAACTTCTTCGGCACCCTGTCTGACTCTCTTTACCTCTTTCCAAAACATTTTCTTACATTCCCTCCACTTTGCATTCAAGTTCCTTCCAAATTCCTCATTCACTGTCTTCTTATTCTCTCTTACTAATCTTTTCACCTCTCTCCTCCTCTCTACATATAACTCTCTCTTCCCTCTCACAACCTCTTCCACCCCCCTGTTTCTCATCCACTCACTTTATGCTTTCTCCTTTTGTGCCACTGCCTCTTTCATCTCTACATTCCACCAAGCTGTTCCCTGCATCCCCTTTCGTCTTCTCTTCACCCCACACAACACCTCACATGCTGCACAGATTTCATCTGTGAATATCTTGCACTCTCCTTCCACGTCCCTCATCTGGTCCTGTCCCTATTTATCCAATCGCTCCTCAGCTTCCCTCTTGTATTCTGCCTTTTTTCCATCCTCTTGTAACCTTTCCACCCTCCTTGTATGCACTACCTCCTCCTGTCTTTCCCTTCTATTTCTCCATTTCGTATGGACTTGTATTCTGATCACCCCCAAGTGGTGGTCAGAAAGTCCACTCTCCCAGCCTCTATATTCTTTTGCATCCATTACACACCTTCTCAACCTTTCATCCACACACACGTAATCAATCATTGCCTTCCGTTCATTCAGTTCACCACCCACTCTTCTCATCACTCACCACGTATAGCTTTGGATCATTTTGTGCCTGAAGAGGGTACAGTAGAGTTGTGATTTAAGACCAAATGAAACAATGATCTTACAATAACACGGTAATACCACTCAGTTGCGCAAAAAAACTGTGGGAAATGGGTGCATTTTGGTATTGGATTTCCAGATATAACTTGTTATGCTTTAGTCAGTCACTGATTGGTTTCCTCGACCTGACCTGACCCACGTGCCCCCCAGATCACCTGCCACAGCCTGCTGACCACCTCAGTGTTGTGTGACCGGTTGCTGTGATGAGAAGTTTATTTACTTATTTTCTTGTTCCTCGTTTCCTCTCAGAACTCTGAGCATGTGGTTCCAAACTAACTTTATTTATACCTAGGCACCCTGAAAGTGCCTTGAACACAAGAAAAGCATTTATTCTAAATGAAAATGTAAAACTGTTGGACGAAATAGCGTGTGGTGTTAGAATGCAAATGATCAGACATAAAATGAGTCGGAATGTTTACGAATGTGGTCGGATGGTCTTCTTTGTTGGAAAATAAAAGTTAATGATGAAGAGCAGTAAAATTCATGTATTTGCCTTTAGTGCAACGAGTGTGGGAAAAAAAAAAAAAAAGGGCTTTGTGCTCGATCTTTTTGAACTGACGGTCTTTGGTCAAGAAAATTCGGATCTTGCAATACGTGAAGACACAATGTGTTGTAAATAGTTAGGTAAGATAATTGTGTGAGTTCAGTTATTGTGAATTATGCTGTCATACAAACTATACTGCTTGGCTGACTATTTTTCACGATTACTGCAATTGTGTGAATCTGAGAAGTGAGATACGCAATCACTCCATGCTGACAACTTCTTTATAGCTTTTTTTTTTATTTTTTTTTATTACTAATGGGTTTTAAAAACTTTTCCACTTCATTTTTTTTTTTTTTTTTTTTTTTTTTACTGAGCACCGAAAGTGACTTGTGACTAAATATGCAGGATGCTGGGTGGCTATTATTCACATGCTGTTTAGGTCATGTTCTTGCTTGATTGGTAATGAGGACTTTCAAGAGGCATAGTGGCAATCCTTGGTGATTAAAATTTTTATTGGGAGTATTAGGGGGCAAAACTAATCGGTTAGGTTAGGTTAGAATGCAATAGCTATGCACTGCTGTGTCCAGTCAGTGAGTTCGTATGTAAACAGACTGTCTTCGGTGTCTTAAGGCAGACATATTTGTAATAATCTATCTTTAAATATATTTTTAACAAAAAATATGAGGCTCCTAGAACCTAATCCCCTGTATTACATGTAAATATATGCCACGTTTTTGCATGACTTTGATTTTGCATAAGGTTCTGTATAACATACTGTATCTCATGTTGTATGAGGACTCTACTGTCTTGGCTATCACCAGCCCCCTTCTGGCACAAATGTCCACTAAAGCACTGCCATTCTCACCCATCTCTGTAGGCATACCCTACTCACCCTTCACATTCCTTACCTTTACATTCATATCTCCAATCAGAAACATTCTCTCATTCCTTTCAAACTTTTTCATGCACGTTTCAGCATTTATCCGGAATAAAATAAAAAATAAAAAAACAGTTCAACAAATGAAAAAATTCCCCAAATTCAGCCAAACTTAACCTAACCTAACCTGATTGACCTGAACAATTTTGGGATGAATGAGTTTTGGGCATGAATTGACATAGGGCCCTCTGTAGGACGCCACTGTAGACATCAACACACCCAACTTCGTGCTTTTGAGTAATATGGTATTCACACAGAATGTTTACGTCATAAATGAATTATACAGTACAGTACAATAGTAATGTAAATGATACAGTTTTTCCACAGAATCTGAATCTCATAAATGAATTTACAATCATGAAATGTAATCCATGTCATGAAATTTTCATTGTTTGTTTATGGGAGCTCTCCTGCAATTTAACAGTTTGAGTAGGGTAAGGGTAATTTCCCTGTTAACGGTGGGCTTTGCTAAATACAAACCACCACATACACAGTACAGTAGTCCCTCAGTTATCTGATGTGACAGAACCAAAGGCATGTCTGGGTAGTGGCAATGTCCGGATAATGAACAATGTCTCCCTACCTAAACCCAACCTCCAACCTATACCCGGTACCTATCTGCACTCCGGTCATTCAGGCATATTTAGAAATCAACACACACATAGGAATATTGAAAATAATTTTTAACACCAAAAAATCATGCAAAAAAAAAAAAAAAACATTGAAAACCAAAAATCTTCCTAGCTATTCACTACTGTATGCACAGTACCCCTCCTAATTTTGGCACTGTTTTTAGGTCAGTCTGCCATATTTAGACATCAAAACACACAAAAGAATATCCAAAGTACCGGTAACACTAAATACCAAGAAAACCATACAAATCTTGGCAGAGTTTTCTGGTCATTCTGCCGTGCTGCAACATCAAAACACACATAGGAATATCCATATTAATGCTAAACACCAAGAAAACAATGCATAAACAACAAAAAAACACAAAAAACCTGAAGATGGTTGGATAATCAGTTATCTTTGACACGAATGATATCTGCTCTCGGGACATACACACAAAAATTCCATCACCAAATATGCCACCAGAAATTGGTATAAATGTATACCATCATCTTCTCTGGTGTTTATATTATAAGGTAAGTTAATAAAAACACTGAAAACTGAGGAGTTAAATAACAAAACTTCGGTATGAATAAATGGTGTTCAAGAGTAAAACCTATCTTCATGTAATTTTCCAGCCATCCTAGTGCAAAATTTTTCCTGCACCTTGCAAAAGTTAACCATATCAGGTTTCTGGGCCTGGCAGATTATGTCTGTGCTAGAGTCAGCCACTCACACAGACCCACATCTTCGAGGCCCGATATTTTTCATTGATCACTCTGTGTAAAGTACACTTTTCATGATAGAAAGTTGGTTTTGGTGTCATTTTAAAGCTGAATAGTTGTACTTTATCGTAGTATGTTAAAAAAAGGAGAACAAAAAAAATAAAATGTCAAAATGATGAAAGGAAGTTAGGCGAAAAGCAAAAATTATATACCTTGCCGTAGAAAAATATTTCGTCAAAAAAAAACTAACAGAGATATATAAATCTGGTTTAAACCATGCATAAATTACCTTTACAATGATATATAGATTATTGTATTTTTTGCATTTTATTGCGTGGTAAAGTGAAAGAAAAGAGATGCACAATTTTATTTTAGTCTTGACCACATATTCACTTCGCAATCTTGTTCTTTGATCGGCCAGTGCAAATACACTTTTTATGATAGGATGCTTGTTGAGGTGTTATTTTGAAGCTAAATAGTTGTACTTTATCGTAGAATGTTGAAAAAAGGGAAAACAAAGAAAATAAAAAGTCAAAGTGACAAGTTGAAGTTAGGCAAAAGCCAAAAATTTTATACCTTGCTGTAGGAAAATATTGGCCAAGAATAAAATGATAAAGAAACAAAACCATGAGTCAGACCAGCAAGAGCAACCATTCCGTGGCATCACGCTCGAGTTTGTTTGTTATGAGACGTAAATGCAATTTATGGTGAATATTTTATGAAAGTTTCTTAAAATGACGATTAAAAGCGTCATCAGAATCTCAGAGGTTGGATTTGAAATGACGATCAAAATTGTCATCAGAATCTCAAAGGGTTAAGCACATGTGTAGATGCAGAATTTCTTGGGCTTTCACATGGATTTCGCGGAATTTTTATACAACCAGTAGTATTCAAATACTGTAAAGTCAAGTTGCCTAAGGCTCGGCTAATTGGTTCTGGACCGTGCCCGTGCCATAGAAATAACTAAACCTATGGGAAAAATGGTATTTGGTTCTGGACATTCGCCCAAAGTCCCCCTTTTCACCCCACTTCTCCCTGTTTTTCCCCACTTTACACACACACAGTCAAACAATCAGTCAATGCATGTAGTACACATAACAATAGGCACAAAAAATGGGAGGGTGATCAGCCTTGTGTCTACTTGGGCAATACCACACGCTGCAGATCGAGTGAAAAAAACCAAAGCAGATCAGCTGACCGACTAAAACATCCGAGATGGCTGAGGCTGCCTGGTCAAGCACTGATTGAAGAAGTTTATTTGAAAGTTTGCACACTCAGCCCTCAGCTATCATGCCTAATTGATGCCACTATGTCTGCAGTATAGCCGAAAATGTGATAGCTGAATTGAAGAACTTATGGTAATAATTCTAAATGGTGCCATGACATCAATATTTACCCCTAAGATACCCTTTTTGTACCACATAATAACATATAATAGTCTGAAAATGAGCTTGCAAATTAGAAATATACTACTGTACCTATCTATCTATTGCCAGATGCCATAATCCCTTGTTTTATGGGGAGGGTTAATAAAAAAAAGAACCTAATATCCCCTTTGATGGCCGTCTAGTATTATGCATATTTCGCCAGGAGTAAGTTTCGGTGCTCATTAAGAAAAAAAAAATGCAGTGTGAAACTATTTTTGAAAGACAGTAGTCATCAACAAAAGGATAAAAAAATAAAAGCTATAAAGAAGTCGTCAGCAAGGACTGATGGTTTCGTGACAATTTGCCATCAAGTCAAATTCACTGTCACAGCAATAACAATTCATCGTCATTAATGAAGACCACTATGGGTGATCTTCCTATCTGTCTGTCTATTGCCAGACCCCATAATCCCATAAGAGGTGGCCATTTGACTTTGAGTTATTTGTTTTATGGGGAGGGTTAATAAAAAACAGAACTTAATATCCCATTTGATGGCCGTCTTGAATAAGGATAATTTGGCACGGAAAAAATTTTATTGTCCATAAAAAAAAAAAAAAAAAGATGCAGTGTGAAGCCATTTTTGAAAGCCATTAGTCATCAACAATAAAGGAAAAATAAAAGCTATAAAGAAGTCATATAGCAAGGACTGATGGTTTCAGGACAATTCGCCATCAAGTCAAATTCGCCTTTACAACAATAACAAGACAATTTGCTGTCATTAATGAAGACCACTATGGGTGATCTATCCTATCTATCTATTGCCAGATGCCTAATCCCGTAAGGTGTGGCCATTTGACTTTGAGTTATTTGTTTTACGGGGAGGGTTAATAAAAAACAGAACTTACTATCCCTTTTGATGGCCGTCTAGCATCACGCATATTTCGCCAGGAATAAGTTCTGGTGTCCATTAAAAAAAAAAAAAATGCAGTGTGAAACTACAGTAAAACCCCACTAGAACGGACTATTTGGGGCCCAAGTCATTCTGAAAAACGTGATATTCCGAAAAAAGCGACGTGGATTTCACCCATAATCCTACTTCACTCCACAATTTCCTTCTACATCGGGGCATTAACCCATTTGCCTCTTAACTTTTCCAAAATGGCACTATAAATAATTTATTGCATAACAAAGTACAGATTTTGTAAGGCTTATACTCGATAAAGGCCATTGTAACACTCACAGGAAAATAATTTTCAGACATGAAGTGTCATAGCCATCATCTTGCATCACCCCACCAGTTCCTTCTAACTTGTGACAGTATCCCTTTTGCCTCTTAGCTTTTCTAAAATGCAATTAAAAATAATTCGTTGCATTACACAGTATAATTTTAGCAAGGTTTAAACTTGATAATGGCCATATATAACACACAAAAAAAGATATTTTTGTTTATGAAGAGCATCATGGCCACCATCCTGCTTCACCTCCACCAGTTCATTCTGACTCGTGGCAATATCTCATTTGCCTCGTTATTTTATTCTCAAATTCCACTATAAATAATTTATTGCATGACACAGTAAAATTTAAGCAAGGCTTGGACACAATAAAACTCAAGTAATAAAAAAAAAAGTTTTCTTACGTAACTATTCCGACTCGCTTGGCTTACCATTCTTTCCCGCACCACCTGGCCTGGTGTTATCATCATTCAGCACCTGGCAAAGGATCCTTCAAAGCAATTCCTTCAAAATCATTACCCATTATCTTCAGGGTCATCATCAAGGAACAGTGAACCATCATCCCAATTGTCTTCACTGGCAAGAGCTTAATCATGGATGGGAATTGGAGGTGTAGCTTTTACCTTGTGTGCCATGCCATGTGGTGTACTTAATTTTAAGCATTTTTCAAATACTGTACTGTACACTTTATACACCTTAATTTTTATGATCTTACAAACAAACATGTTCAGTTTGTCTGTATATTTCACTTCACTCGTTCGAGCAATTTATCAGGGACTTTGGGAAATGATGTGGAGGAAAAATAGTGACACCGTCAGCTCACCACGAACCGACGCACGAACATACACACCGCTCGCCGTGTGATCAAAGCTTGATGTCTTGATATTAATACTAATGCAGACCTCTTTCCTAATTTTTTGTCATTTAGAAAGAACATTAATGGTATAACTTAATTATAAACACTTTTCAAATACTGTACTGTACACCTAGAACAATAGCTACGCTGCCAGCCCACTACCAACCAACGCACGAACACACAAACTGCACGGACAATATGGCCACCCCTCCGTGAGGTTAGGCAGTTCGGACCGCTTTTAGCTTTTTCGGAGTTTTCCTGATATATAAGAAAAAATTCCGGTTGGCTCCTTGACCCTGAAAAAAGCGACTTCCGTTGTACTGGAGTCTGTTGTAGTGAGGTCATACTGTATTTTTGAAAGCCATTAGTCATCAACAATAAAGGAAAAAAATAAAAGCTATAAAGAAGTCATCAGCAAGGACTGGTGGTTTTGGGACAATTCGCTGTCAAGTCAGATTCTCCATCACAACAATAACAAGACAGTTCGCCATCATTAATGAAGACAGCTATGGGTGGTCTATCTATCAGTTGCCAGACACCATAATCTCATGAGTGGGTTCTCGCTCCCACTGTTCGCATCTGAAGACAAGCACTTGAATGGCTTTTCGGGCAGTGCGGGAGACTCGATTGGGCGGCCAGTCAGTGCTCGGCTGGTGCTGACGTCATGCGACCAATCACCAAGTAAATCTTTTGGCTGGGCGGAGCGCCGGAGCCCGGCCATTTTGAAATTTTTACTACTTCTGGTGCGTGATAGCAGGCATTTAGTGCGCGATAAAGGTATCTGGGTAATTTTTTTATACAGGCGCAATGGCGATAAAACGGTATAGTGGAACACGCGATAGCCGAAGGTTGAGTGTATGCTTAAGTGTCAACTAAACTCACATTTAACACATTAATAATCATTATTATATTCATGATGATGATGATAGGAGGCATTATACTTTGTCTTAGCTCAGTGGTAGGTGCTTCGTCACTAACCCTTTCATAGCGGTTTTATGAACGAACTTATAAACTAGTCACAATACCCAAAGAATCTTTAGTGTTTCATTACTTAGCACACTGAATTTTGTGAAGTTTAACCTCCTCAGAAGAGAGAAAAAGGCCACAGTTGGAACACTCGTAGTATGGAGCAGAAGTGGTCGGCAACTTCTTTGTTTACAAACAGGGGAGCGTGTTGACCGCCAGGGGAATTTGCCCGCATGTTTCAAACCTTGCTGTGCCCGTGCCATGGGTACGGTTTATGCGCATGGTTGGTTTTTTGGTTCTGGCACCTTGCCGTGTTATAGAAAACCCTGCCATAGAAGCACGTGCCGTAGGCAACTTGACTGTAAATCACCAAAAACTTTTAAAAGTCACAGGTCAGTGTTTTCAACGTAAAGGAGGGGAGGGAGTGAAGGTGGGAGCCAGGAGGCCTAGCTAGCAAGGTGGGAAGAATGAGAGGGTATGGAGGAGGGACGGGAGGGGAAGAAAGCGAGGCTGTGGGCAGGATTTTCACCCTTCTTCGGAAACACAACTCCCGGTGACCAGGTGACTTTGGGTTTTCGGTAGAGAGGTGGATGGCCGCTGTCACCGAACATGTAGCTGTGTATGGCTTGTGGTCTGTGTTCGATGCGCGGTGGCAGTTGAGAAAGATTTATCCAGTGGCTGCATGACTTTGGACATTTAGTGGGGGTGCGTACGGACGTTTTGACACACTTGTGGGTTACAGTCAGTATAACTCATGTGCTTGAGGTTCGTTGGGAGTGATCGGACCAGCGCGCGACTTTGACCATTCAGTACAGGGGCAGACAGATACTTTAGTTCTGATTGTGGATTACGGCCTGTTTCCCGCTCAAGGATCGAGCCCAGCGGCCACCTTACCGAATGTTTGAACGTGTTGGCTGGCCGAAGTTCTCAGGGACTTTTACATTAGGATAATAGCAAGTAAATTCGGATAATGGTTTAATAGAGCCAAGGTCCTGTATCCGGATAATGAACAGGTTTGGATAAATGAGGGATTGGATGACGCAGAGAAGGATAGATTTTGGGATGATTTAATACGTGTAGTAAGTGGTATGGGCGATGATGAGGTAGTGGTTCTGGGAGGGGATTTAAATGGTCATGTGGGTGAAGCAGCTCAAGGTTATGAAGGAGTCCATGGAGGATATGCATATGGTGTGAGGAATGCGGAAGGGGAAAGAATACTCGAGTTTGTGGAGGCTATGGACATGATTGTGTGCAACACACATTTTAGAAAAAGAATGAGTCGGTTGATTACGGACGAGTCCAGGGGAAATAGTAGTCAGATAGATTATTTTCTGGTCAGGAGGGTTGATAGGAGGTTAGTGAGGGATGTTAAAGTTATAGGAAGAGAGGAGTGTGTGCAGCTTAAGGAACGAATGATGAGGAGGAGGACATATGTACCTAGGAGGAAAATATGGAAGCTGGGAAACCAATCAGTAAGGGATGCCTTTTATAGTGAGAGGAGGAGAGTGGTGGCTGAACAGGGAGCCGTAGATAGAGGCGTTAATGAACAGTATAGAGCCCTTAAGAACAACCTCTTGAGAGTTACCGATGCAATATGCAGTTGGACAAGAGGCCCACCAAGACATAAAGTAACTTGGTGGTGGGATGAGGGTGTAGAAGCCGCAGTTAAGGAGAAAAGAAGGCTTTTCCGGGAATGGAAGAAGGGTGGTAACAGGGAGGAGTACTTGGCTGCCAAGCGCAGAGCTAGAAGAGAGGTATACAGGGCGAAGTCTGAGTCACAGAGACTTTTACTTGATAATCTAAATCATGGAGAAAGGAAAAATGTGATTTTTAGGGTGGCAAATCAGGTGAAGAGGGATAATCGGGACATTGTAGGTGAGCATTGTGTGAAGAATGATGAAGGAAGGATAGTGGTGAACAGTGGGGATATTAAAGATGCATGGAGAGAGCATTATAGCCGGTTGTTGAATGAGGAGTTTGATTGGGATAGGGAAGGTTTGGAGCCAGCAGATCCAGTGTTTGGCCCTTGACCTTTAATTGACACTGCTACTGTGAGTGAGGCAATAGGCAGGATGCGGGTGGGGAAGGCGGCAGGTGTGTCTGGGTTGACTGCCGAAATCTTGAAGGCCTCAGGAGATACTGGGGTGAGGTTAGTCACTGACCTGATAAACATGATTATATATGAGTGTGTTGTCCCAGATGATTGGCTGAAGAGTGTAATTGTAAATGTGTACAAGGGAAAGGGTGATGCCCTGGAAGGGGGAAATTACAGAGGTATAAAGCTCTTAGATCAGATAATGAAAGTAATGGAGAGAGTTCTAGAAGGTATGATTAGAGAAAGAGTGAATATTGATGAGATGCAGTTTGGGTTTATGCTAGGCAGGGGGACCACTGATGCAATATTCATTGTTTGACAGCTTCAGGAGAAATATATTGGAAAGAAAAGGGAATTGTATTTTGTTTTTGTTGATTTGGAAAAGGCCTTTGACAGAGTCCCTAGAGAGGTGGTGAAGTGGGCAATGAGAAAGCTAGGGTTGGAAGAGTGGCTGGTTAGGGTGGTTATGGGCATGTATGTGGGTGCTCGCACCCTGGTAAGAGTGAATGGAGCTTTGAGTGATGAGTTTTCCGTGAATGTTGGTGTGCATCAGGGGTCAGTTTTGAGTCCCTTGTTGTTTATCATGGTGCTTGAAGCCCTCTCACTTGACTTCAGAGATGGACTCCCATGGGAGATGTTGTATGCTGATGATTTGGTGTTGATTGCAGAGAATGAAAAGGAGGCGGAGGAAAGATATAAGAAGTGGAGAGATGGTATGGGGCACAAGGGCTTAAGGGTAAATGCAGATAAAGCAAAAGTGATGATATCTAGGGTTGGTGGCAGTACAATCAGAGGAGAGGGAGAGTGGCCATGTGCAGTTTGCCACAAGGGTGTAGGAAGTAATTCCATCTTGTGTAGTGTTTGTGATAAGTGGGTGCACAAGAGATGTAGTGGTATTAGAGGTAGACTGCGAGATAATGCTGATTTCATGTGTGCGGCGTGTCGGGGAGAGCAGGTGGAGATTGTTAGGCGTGAGAGGGTTGAACTTGCAGGTGAGTCTCTTGAGTGTGTGGAGGAGTTT